>KN551163.1:6639-24747 GCA_000797555.1 Oesophagostomum dentatum | reverse complement strand
GACCGATATGGGCAAGTTATAGGCGCTCAAATCTGGTAGAATGGCTATGTCGTAGTGATTTGAAATTAAAGTTAAAGTGGTTAACCAGTGCGAGAATGCTATATATCATGCGTAGGTTAGTGCCAGCAAAAATCTGTACTCTCGAGTTGTGCACGAAGGAAAAATTGCAACTAAACCTGTAGGTAAACCGATAAACAATTTCTACCATGCATTATTGCACTGTAGCAGTACGGCACGAGCACAACATGTCTAACTAATTTTCTGAAAAAAACCAATCCACTCTCTTCAGACAGGCCGCATTCACTAACCCTGTTTTTTTGCGTACTCTGCCCTTTAAGAAAAGTCAGTATCGAAATGAGAAAAAGTGCCGCAGGCACAAGTTACTAGTTACTACCGAAGACAGAATTTTATCCTCGAACCAAGACATAAAGAATACAGTATTGATCGAGTGCATTAAACCAGTAATATTGTAATATTTTAAAGAATACATCAGCTGGGTTCACCATCATTTCCTTCGTCGCTCAGTGAGCGAAGTTAACAAAAGAAAATGAGCTAGAATAACGACTTTTTCTACTCAGGGTTGAACGATGGAACAGCCAAGGGAGCACTAACGAATGAGGTATTATCTGGATAATGGTAAGCACAGGATCCATGGAAAGTGGAAACGATACTCTCTCACTAACCTCCATATCTGTGTTGTAGCACTCCAAAGAAAACACTGGCGCAGCAGCTGCGAAAAGAATTACGAAGCCGATAGCGGAAGCCATCCTGCGTAAACTGCACGCTTGTTGTAGCAAACATCGCTCTTTTAGTGCTTTCAGATAAGGTTCCAGCGTCAAAGAGTAGCTACCGCTTGTAAAAATATTTGCGATGGCTTTTAAAATGCTGCATCAATCTTTCTTGAATGTAATAATAACAGCGAAATCAAGAGTTTGGTCGTTTAAAATAGCTAGGGAACTTACTAACTTACTTACTATATCTTGTAACTTACAGCTATGAAATTTACAAACTCATTGATAACCTATGTGAATATAGATAGGTGTTAAAGCAAACTTATTCATGACTTTTCCAGTACATTAAGAAATTAAAAAAGGACTGCGTATAGTTTCAATCCACACCTGAATCATGTCCAACAATCTTTATCAAAATATTAAGTATCACAATAACAGAGAGAATAGTGCCTCGGCCGTCTGCCATGATGTGTGCCTTCAACAGTGTCGAAACAATGTTCTGAGTTGTATGTTCGTGCTGTCATCTGCGACCAGGTCCAGCAAAGCTCATAAACTTGCTCGCCTAAAATTGCTGCATCCCTTCTGGAATTATTCGAAACAACTGTTTTTTTTTCTATTTCACACTCCGTCAAGCCTATATCAGAACCTTCGAAGCATAACGTATGCGTTTCTTCTCATACACTATCCTAGAAAGCGTGAAGTGCAAAGCCGTTAAGATATCCACTGTAGTGGGGTTCGTTCCTTTACGCCACACTGCTCCCGACTAACCTGTTGTTTCGCCATCAATATGTCCGAGAGATCACATCCTTGAGAGAGACCAGCGTTAATCAAGCAGCGATTTCGCTTTACGGGCCGTGAAGGAGAGTACCTGAAGCTCGATAATCTTCCATTTTCTCAACACAGCAGCTGTTCTACTAAACTTTAAGAAAACATTTGCATTTGCAGCCCTAGTGGGAGAGCCTAGCGAAAACACTGACAAGGTAGGATTGACCCTTGTCGACGAAATAAATGAGTCTGGTAATTGGAGGCATAATATGAAAATTAGGAGCAGTGAAGTTAGTGTCACTAGCGTGAACACAGACTGAATGAAGCCAAAATCGTAAACGAGCTTACAAAATCATACGTGTTTTATGCTGTTTATGGGATTGAACTCCACTAAGCTTGATAACAAGAACATTTATGTGGACTATGGAAGTACCAACTCATGCAACAATCTCACACATTTCGTTTAGTAAATGCTTCAAAAAAAATTAAAGGTTGCGCACGCATAAAGCGAGGAACTTGATATTTCTATCGAAAACATGAGACTTAGGCCTCAGCGCGACGTCGGCTGTGAGGCTCAGTTTCAATGTAAGCAAACTAGTCAAATGGACGAGAATGAACATCGTAACTTGAAGTAGTGAGATAAACTTGAGCTCCTAACGAACAATGTCTTGACCAGTTTCTTGCATTTGACCTCGTACAAAAAAGCTACAGCTTGGAGCCGTTTTCCTGTGTTCTGCACCAATCTTGAGCAATCGAACTTTGAACGCCCATGACGAATAGGCCTTGCACTAATATTTCCTGAAGAAGTACCAATATGCTTGCTTTTCGGGTGTGCTGCGTTTAAAAAGTCGTATTTAGCCAACCCTCAATTACATCATGTTGGCAAGGAGAAATCTTGGGCAATCTTTGCAAGTGCGAAGAGATGGGTGAGCTTTTTGAGCTGCTGATTCGGAAAGAGGGATGCAACACCTACCGTGGTTGTGCTTTCGCATTAACCAAATATTTGTAGTCGAGTTGAAAGTCGCTGCAGTGTTGTGCAGTGCGTAGTCACACAAAACATGGCAAAACAAGGGAGCATCTGCAGTTTTCTTGCGGACGTACTAAAACGGTGTTTGTCTTCTTTTCAGACTGCTAGATAGGTTCTATTCTTTTTTATCTACGACGCTGTTCATTGCCAACGTTCTTGACTTAAGCGCATTTTTTCGATGGTTTTCCCCCTTACTTTAGCTCCGTTTTCTGTAACTACACATCGCACAACACTGCGCCGACTTTTCAACTCGACAAGCTCAACAATAGAATGACCTTATAGCATCACCAGCTGCTGTTTTTTCTTAAGATCTGGCCACATTCAGAAAGCGGACGATCCGCTTCCACGTATAACGATTTCCCTGTGTCATAACCGCAGCTGTATTGAAAAGGCTACTTGAAAAAAAGGAATATGCAGAATTAGCCAAGGAGTCTACCAGGTCTTGTTTTTCTTGAAATCTAGCCACGCACAAAGCTTTTCGCTAATAGTTATCTTTAGCTGTATGAATAAACGTTAAATAATCTGCATGACGAAAGAAAGTCGCAGCTAGTAGACAATTTGGGAACGTTCCTAATTAACCGGGACGCTTACGAATGAAAGGAATGGTGTAGTTGCTAGAAATATTTCTTCTACGCAATACGTTCATAAGAACAGAGACTGTGAACCAAACCTACTACTTCATTTGTTGTATTTCCAACTAGTAGAGTCCATTATATAAAGTGGATAAATGAAGAAACTTGTAAAAGGATTTAGGCGCAGGTCCTATTTCTCTGTCTGAGAACACGTCGTTACCCTGGCAGAGAAAGAAAGAAACAAAAACGCAACTAAATCCTTTGAAATATTTTTTTTTCATTTTCGCAAATTTAGCGTCACACTCTCTGCGGATATGCGGACTTTTTTCGCATATAATAAGTTGACACTATTTGAGTGGAGTGAATAAATGTTGCACTCAGCAAGGGGTCCGTAGCGTAGTGTTTCCAGAGGCGGTGTTACCGCTATCGAGTGCGAACGAACTCGTCCAGGTCTTATCAAGACGAACTGTTTGACGCACGTCTAGTTTGAAGGATGATTGTGGACGAGTTTGTCCGTAGCGCTAGTCCCGCCTCTGGGAACATAACGTTACGGACCCCTCAGCAACTTAAAAGACATAAAATGAGCAATTTATACACCTGAATTTGACATACCAAGTGTGTTTCAGAATTTCTTAATTTCTTTAACCGTCTCAATACAAACTCTTCCTAGTGAAGATGTTCAGCGAAAAGATTCACAAAGCCACGATAGGGGAAGGTAAAGGTAAAGTAAAGGGAGACTAAACTTAATTGCTTTATGCTCGTTTGATGCTTAGCACCGCATCATTCGACCTGTCTTCCCCTACGTACTCTTGCACTAATACAGAAAGTATTCGCAAAAACTGCTTCTAATACTCTTAGTAAGAGGATCAACACGTACTGCATAGCTGTGCTATGTTTTTTAGGGCTTATTATTATTATTAAGAGCTTATTCTTTAAATATTTTTAATTGGCTGCTGAACATACAGCCTGAACAACAGAGCTTGCTTTGTTCAAGTTCAAAGCTCAAATGACATTACAGCCACTGAATCTGAGAAAGTTTCAAGTTTTTTTTAAACTCACGCCCAATCATCTGTGGATGAGTCCCTGTCCTTCGTCGGATCCACGAGCACATCCTCAAATCCGTAAAACCGTGCCTCAATAACGGCCATGCACAAAGACAACGCGATTAGTGCTAGGCAAGTCTTCATCTGGGGTACCTGCAGCGAAAATATACTGTGCAAAATTTGCTCGTCAGTATTACACAATAAATACGCGAAGAGAACAGCTGATCGAAAACGAGGAGGAGAAGTTTGGTATTCAGTGGATATTCGGTCAGCTGAATTCGCTGTTCTGCCCGCTGTTGGCGGAAAGAGAAATCCAACAAACACGGATTTTCGAAGCTCAACCTAACAACTTGATTTCGCTTCAGGTTGTCTGCGAGTATTCGCGGCAGCTTTCGACAACACCTTGTAAATCCCGTGTAAAAATCTTAAAACCTTAGAGCCTTGAGAGTGATTGGTCTATCTTCGTACTTAGTATAAAGGGTGTTTCAGAATGATCGCCCATCTTTCTCTTCGAAAAATTTCCTGCTCTCGAGGTGAAAAGAAGCAACCAAAGTTATAATAACAAATCTAAGACTATCTTAGTGTTATACGCTGCGAACTTAGGGGAGCTCTGCATTCTACTTGCTTTTACATTTTCGCCTCGGTAATAATATCAGTTATGAAAATCGACTCCTTCAAAGTTTAAGCCTTGACGACTCCAGGTCCCATCCTGGAAGCTTAAGGTCTTTTTTCTGGTCTCATCATCAGAGCAGCTATTACTGCAGCGATGGACTTCGATTCACCAATGCCTGAACTTTGAAGGAGTTGATCTTCAGTTTTTAACTGATTTTGTCGCCAGAACAGGAGAAGATGCAATGACGTTTAGGGCGCAGGACTCCTCCAGACTCATCCTGTACAAAATTGAGGTGACAAAAAACTCTCAAAAAGGAACTGGCCAATTTGTTTCCAAGAACATATCTCTTTACGCTCCCTTTCCTGTAAAAAAGGTCTTCTTTGACTATTCTGGATAAGAGTTCCTGCGGTTATTTTGAGCGAGGTTGCGGTAATGGCGATAGTGTCTGAGCAAATGGTTGACAAAGATAATCTCGGTCTTTCTAGGGAGAGATGCAAGACTCAGTCTTCACCTTTTTCTTACGATTAGCAGTGGCGTTTACATCGATTATAGTGGTTCTGGGATATACATATAATACATATACGTATACACATACATATACCTATTTATGTATATCAATAGAAAAGGTTTGAGAGATTCATTATAGAATCATATCAGAAAATCGTCTCCGTAAATTAAGATAGCTCACACCTACAGTCTACGGTTGCTATCCTCTCATAATAGCAGTACGATGCTAGTTTTTGCTAATAAAAATCTATTAAACGAAAGCTTGCAGAAGTTTTATAAGAATGCCCAGAGGCATCTCTAAACGAGTTTTTTGCAGAATCATCTTGTTTCATATGAGTTTCGTTGTTTTTACATGGTGCTGTCATTCATGTCTACTGAAATTTCTAGATTCTTTGTTTCCACTTGAAGTCATTTCCCGATTAAAACAAATTCGCTAAACCGCTGAAGCGCATCATTCGGACGACAGGGGAAAATATCTAGCACTATGTGAAACTCCCGTATTCTACTTTTTACACTTCAGGTGATACACAAAGAAAAAAGAGGAAGAGAACTATACGGATAAAGAAATTTTGAAAGAAAAGCAGGGAAACTGTGGCCGTCGTGAGCTATAAGGGAACGACTCCGCTACCCTCACAACACAAATACTCGAGGGAAGATAGAGAGCAGGATCACAGTAGCTTTCTACTCGTTCATACATTGCTTTTATCGTGAAAACAAAAAAAAATCTCGAAAATTTTTTGTTAAGAATATGTTACTTCTATGACTTTCTCTTCCTGTGTTAATATTCAAGCTAAATCTCCCAATCAGCCTCTCTTCAAATAATGGCGATCTACCGTTTTCGACAGCTACTCTGACCTATCGATATGTTATCTTGCCGTTAAAGGTAGCACTCGCGGAAACAGGATTTATTGATTTTTGCATAGAAGATCACAGATGGCTAGTTAAGGAAGGCTTTCAAAATCGAAACTTCCAAGACTTATTTTAAGCCGAGAAAACCCTTGCCAGTTCGTCAGGGGCTTTGAATTCACACAACGATGCGTCAGAGTACAGTTGCATTAAAATGGCCGAAACAAGTAGGAGTAATCATGCAAATTCGCTTGCTTCATTTCTGGGCCATCCAGCCGGAAGACGCTCATTTTAACCTGAAAACTCAAAGCGTACTCTAACCTATTGCCGTATGTATTCAAAGCTCTTGCCATACCGATGTTTTTCTCGGATTAGAGCTGGTGTTGGAGGGTCGGAGTTCGAAATTGCTCTTGGCTAGAGATTATTTCTCGTACTGTGCAGAAACTTCACCAACTTTGTTTTACGCGCATGCTGCCTTTAAGGTTAGAATCAGTTGTTGCAGTTTCCAAATGTCCTTTGATTATCCTGGTATACATTCTTAAATGTGATGTGGCAAGAGAGCTTCGAAGGGTTTTCTCATCGGCTTCAGCTTCTTCACAGTTTTCTTCAAGACGAAATTCAGTGATGCGATAAATTCATTAAAAAATACCTTCCTTTTGGATATGAGTTAATAGATCATAATATTATTAGTGAACGGTCCAGTATCTTTAAATCTGTCAAAGGCCCAAGTTTTGAGTTGTTGAACTTCACTAACAAGAACTGCAAGAATTTCTCGTCAAAATACTGGCATAGATATCAAAACAAATAGCAAACAGTCGGCAGCCGCCACGGCGAAAATTTGGGAATTTTAACAGAATTCTGTTTCGCAGTGCTCGAATCTCAGAGCGTCATTTTCTACACGTAGTGCTGCGTATGCATTCGAACAAGGTGAAATTTTGCTGTAGACGCAAGCACTCAAGTAATTCTACTCCGTGTCCGTGGTTAAATGAAGTGAGTGCCAAAGTGGCTATTGCAGCAGCTGTGAATTCTTTACCTTAAAGTGAAAGTAAGCGGAAACATTTTTAGGTAAACATCCACCGAAACACGATGACCACCATCTTTCGAAATGAAACAATTACATCTGCGCTGAAGTATACAGCAGTAAGCGACTGCATTAAAGTACAAATTAGGGCAATTTCTAGAAGCACACTTTTTAATTTCACTTTAAGACTCACTGTGAGTTCAAGGTACCTCCATGTCTACTCAATGTAACTCTTCCTGTATTCGAGAGATAAAGAGGTTTATAAAGATAAATCTTGCAAGACTTTCCTGTCAACGTACTATAATACATTCTTCTTTTTGCAACCACTTCCATTTCAAACTATTCTCGGAGAGACTTTTTTCTAGAATCTTCGAACGTCCTTCAATCTTTTAAAATCAGATAATCAGTGGCCATAAAACGCGGCAGCTGCCAAATCGAGCGGGGAATGAGCTCACTCGTCTTTAGAGACAATGGCCAAGCAGCTATGTCCTTTTCCGGGCTCCTTTGACCCTACAAGGCTTACACGTAGATGTATTAAGCACCCAGCTGAATCATCAAAACTGCAGGAACGTTTAAATCGGGTAAATCATTTAAATCTGAGAGTTGTGCTGCTTCGCGAAGACAGTACCACAAGGAAAAGCATCGTTGTTATCGTGAGCACCTTTGCAGAAGTAGCCAAGGCATATCTATGGAAGCATACTTAGAGCTTTGAAACAGAAACATTTTTAGGAGATAAAGAAGCGTTAGTTCAGTCGGACTCTTTCAGATAAGGATACATCCTAAAACTTAATTGGCAAAAATTTTAATAATATCCTAAAAATACTAATAATATTTCCTCTTTTCCGCGTTTGACCGCTTTTCGGCAAAATTGTCCTTCATACTGTAAGGGAAGGCGAAAGAGGAGTTGTTTGAAAAAGGAGTCAAGAGATATTGGTCACAGACTCTCATAAAGATGCATTAGCATCAGCTTTTCTTTTCATAGGAAATGCTAATTTTTTGAAAACGTCTTGAAATTGTCATACATTTATGAAACAGGCAAAAAATTTCGAAAATTCTTCACAAAGACACTAAAAATGCTACGTGTGCAGAAATATGCATCTGCGAGTTATTTTTATGCTGAAGATACTGATTAAGATAGAAATATCGGCAAATGGCAAGGCTGCCAAGGTAAAAACTTACTGAGCGAAGATGGGATGTCATATAATTATGAAACGTACTTTATCCAGTAGGAAAGACGTAGCCAGTCGGAGAATAGTCAAGTATTCACCCACTTTTTAAGGATGAACGGTTAAGTTCAAAGTTTTGGTTTTAACGGTTCGTAATTTATGAATCCCGTCCTTTTATCTTCATGCATGATAAGGGTTGCCAAACCAGAAAATGGGGCATTTTCTGAGCTTCAAAAGTTTTCAGCTTTCTTGATGAGTAAAAACGCTAGATCGGAAGCGGTCTATCCATGGCGGTCGTGTCTCAGCCATCTTCAACCGACCTAGTTACCGCGAATCAAGGACTGGAGGAGGAGTATCCAAGAATGTCAAAGTATTTGGTGCAGACGGTCGACACCCAGGAATTTGTTACTGTCCAAAGCCAAAAGACGAAAAGCTCGATACTTCCATAATCAACGAGGCTGAGGACAAAACTAGACTGCAATTTATGGAACATCGCTGACTTAGATTCTTTATCAAGCTGCCAAAAAATCCATCTCTGACAGTGCAGCAGGCGATTAGCAATTTTCTCGTTGAGATTGAAAATCCACGCACCAGTTTCCCATTTCTTTAGAATTTTTTTGCTCACGAGTTTTTACTGATATAGATATCTAGCGCTGATATCAGGGTACATCTTCGGGTTTGCGGGTACAAAAGAGTAGAAGATTTCCGTGTCTCAGTTTGAAAAGATGCAGCCAGCAGTAAAATTTGTATCATGACCATCATCGCCATCAGAATAGCCATGAGTGACAACCCTAACAAATAAATCTGCACTTTCCGCATAAAAAGCCCTACAAAGATGTCCTTAGAACTTACTCGTTTTTGCATTCTGAACTATTTTTTATTTTTATTAAGATTCAAGTAACTTCCACAAGCAGCAAAAGCCGTGGAGTAAGTTGCGACTTTTTTTATCATGTGTGCTGCCTCTAACATGCATAACCTCCTGTACTACGGGACATTTCTTTCATTATGACTGAAAAGAGTTCTGACCTTACGCGAATATAAGTAGCTGTAATGGGATAGAGAAAGATGTAATAGATGATGAAAGAAAGATGTAATAGAAAGATGTAATACTTCAAATAAATCTATACATAATACGAACATGTAAAACGCGCTCATATTTAAAACGGACTGGATGACAGTCCATATGGAAAAAGCTTAAACAACTTCATTATTTCAGATCCAGCCCCACATCCATCGCACTGTCTTTGTTTCAGTAGCCCAGACATCAATAACAAGCTTATCACCTGCTGCTGACGGTGGACAGTCAGGTTGTTGCGCGTGACCATAAAAGTCTAAGGAGCTATGTGTTCGCTTCCCAAGATGCTATTAAGTTGGAAAGAAAGTAATTAGCCTTTTTCACCTGCAATTTTTAAACAGTTTCTCAAAAACGTACTAGGGGGGGGGGTGGATCAGAGGGTAAGCACCGTCGGGGTCCACGACCCTCTGCCAACGTTTGGGTAGACATTCGATGCCGACATCCCAGAAGGAGAGGGATTGGGAGGCCAACCTGACCTTTCCTTACCATCAAGGGAACAGTCTCCTTTCTTGTACCTGGCGAACCAGCGCTTCACCGTGGCGTAAGAAGCAATGACTTCGCCCTACAATTCCTCGAGCTTGTGGTGAGCTGCCGTTGCCGAGTAGCCGTCGGTGAAGGGGAAAAGTTGGAAATGTCGAGGATGAATTTTGTCGGAGACGAGGTTAGCCACCATATCGGGGGCTAACCTCGTCTCCGACTACAAATAGTGATGGTGACGCAGTTTCTGGGGATGCAGGAAGGAATCCTCTGACCCACTACGAAATAGTTTCCTTCCTGCTCTCATAGGAAAAAGATTATGATTTTTCAAGGCTAGGGCTCATTACTTTCTTTCCAACCTAAGATGTATAATTTTAGGAGTAATGCTAACAGTAAGAATTTCTGTACTCAAAAAACAAGCCGGTTATTTAAGCGGTGACTTCCGTGCGCTGTTTAGTCACACTCTCAGACTCTGATCGCAGCTGCATTATAAAATTTGTTGTTATCTGAAACATGCGGAACCTTTGGAATGAAAGGTTGATCTAAACTTTGAGTTTCGCAACTAAATTCTGAAGTGGACGAAAAAACAGTTACGATCCGGTGGTGAAGGGGTCAACTCCCAGTTTACAATGTATACGTCTGCGGCTACATGAGTCCTGCCTAGAAATTAGCTACTTCCTGTTAATAGTATCTTAAAAGGTTCACTGCTAGTATGTGAACCCTTTGCCAAGTTTTCTTTGCGTTAGTCATAAGATAACCGGCAGGTGTAAGCCGGCTGCAATTTTATTGGATGTTTATAAGAAACTATAAGCCACGTGCTTCTCTCAAAATCTAAAAATAGTCAATATTCAAATATTTCTGGTTTAAAAAAGGCTCACTATCAAACAAGAGGTACAAGGAAAATGCTTAATGCTGCACAAACTTCTGAGCAAAGTGACAGTAGCCAGTTAAAGGACTTTCTAACCCCAGGAGTTTGGATAAGCAAAATGCCTGCAACTTCGCTTATTTAGCATCTTTGGTAAAGCTTGAAGTTTGAAATATTTCGACGAAATTTCTCGCTGTGAAGCAACTGAGATGTTAACCCATTTTATAATTTCAAACACAGAGAGCTGTTGTGCTCTCAAAAACGTTACATAATAGGAAGAATTTTAACCTTGAAGAATATTTTGCTACGTACTATCATTTTCTAAAACGTCTCGGTCGAACAAATGTTACATCCCAAAATTGCATGTTTGCAGACAGTGCTGTAACTTGCGTAGATTGGTATCCATTTTTATTTGTATTTAATAAAACATGAAATAAATCATAGACTTGCAAACCCCATTATTTTCCACGAGTTATACAGACTAGCTGATGTAATGCAGCTTATTATGATGAGGAAAAAGCAGAACCTTTCTCGAGATAAAGCGTCAACGTCTCCTGACTAGACTGATTTCTTCTCTGCTAGTCGCAATGATTGTTTAATTCTTATTTGGTAAACTAACTGCTCTTCCTTGAAATACTTCAATAGTAAGCTTCTAGCATTCGTATTTACCTAATAGGCGTCTCCGGCTAAAGATTCCTCCATGATCTCCTAAAAAATTCAAAAGATTTATTGTTTAAAAGGTTACACTGCTGTACTTTTATGTAAGCAAATCATCTAAAAATTTAAACGTCGCTCATCTACGAACAGTGAAGGAGGTTAGGCGATATTATCGCAGAAGGAAATAGTTTTGAAAAACTAGCGAAACTAAAGATGTTTAGAGGGAATGAAAAGAAGCTACCAACTCTCAAAGAATTTCTCTGGAATATGTAAATGACTTTACGAGCAGCAAGGACATACGCAAAGTTCTTTTTGTTTGACGCCTTTTTACGGTGAGGTGAACAGTGCAATCAGATGCATTGTCGAAACTCAGCTGGAACAGGATGTACTCCTAAAGGCAGGGTACCACCAAATTTGGTTGATGAGGGCCTCCTCTATCACCGTACTATAGCAGCAACCCCAAAGCCGATCGGTTTTGGAGAAATAACCTTATCAAATACGAAATCCCTACTAATAAAAGCCATAATGCAACAAGGAACAAAAGTAAGGCTCTGAGCGAAGGTAAGAGGGCTGCAGCTTTACCCGTGTCGTCTATTTATCCTCAAAGACATATTCGCGCAAGAGGAGTAACCTAAGATTGATTCCTAGGCTGTTTCTTGGCTCCGTACTTTGGTTCGTCGTGGCTTTTATTAGTGAGGAATTCATTTTTGATAAGGCTTTTTCTCAAAAATGAGTAGGCTTTGGAGGTTGTCACTATGGTAGGGTTATAGAGCAGTCCCTCCCTGCTCGTAAAACTCACTAATCAAATTTTGGTGGTACATTGTCTTTAAATAATATCCCTAAACGAATTATTCAACAACCGTTGGCCTGTATTAGGCTCCAAGGTTTAGCTTAAACGTCATAGAACTGCGTCGTTTGCCCTTTTGATAAGCTCGGAGATTGTGTTAAAGGTGGGGTTGCTTACCGAGCCGGATGCGTGGAGGGCCGTGCCGTCTATGACTAGTGAGACAGGTCATATATCTAGAACATGTTAGCAAAAGATGGCAGAGCTGTTGTTATTATTGACTGGTTTTCTAGGAAAGTACAGAATGGGAGTAAATGCAGAAACGATTTCAATGTGATGTGTAGGATCTTTGCATCTGAGAGTGAAATTTTCACTTGAAAGGCTTTAGAACCGTCAAAGACTCTCGCATGCGGTACCAAAATGGACGCCACGAATAAGCAGTTGTCTATAGCGAACCAACCTGGTACCACTCTCACTGTCATGCAAGCTATAAAATTGTCCATGGATACTTAAACACCCTCAACGTTTTTGGACTGCCTAGTCTGTTCCACCTACAACCACCACCAGCACCATTCAATTGCGAATCTTCTGCGACCATCCGTGGGTTCATCCATCGCTCACTTACTTGGTTAAACTTAACCTATACAAATCGAAAGCACATTAGAGAGGAAGCGTTTGGTGATGCCAGCAGTGAATCTCAAAAATGTGTTCTACTCTTCGACTACTGAAGAAGGCGTACGGCGGAAACGTCGGGTGCGAGTGTTTTAGTAGCAATCTTTCTATAGTTTTATATCAGAAGAAGTTATATCCAAAAATGTCAAAGGCTAAACAGCAAAGAACATATGGAATGCCCTTGGAAAAATCTCTGCAGTCAATTTCTGCAAAATGTTGAAAACAAAAAAAAGGACACGAATTAGCGTCTGTTTCTTTTCGAAGAACGGAACACGTAGAAAGAATAACACCCAGATTGAGAGTGGGCGGTCTTCATACCAAGAAGTGGTAACGAATCTATCGCTTGAAATTCGTCAACAGATTTAACATTAATGAAATGTGTTGCTATTTTTACGTACAGGCTGCATGCACACTATCCAAAATCATCTGAGCTTACATAGCCACAGAACATACAAGGTATCTACTTATGCAGCTCAAATAAAGTCACAGATTCCCATTGGTCCTTGTCTACTATTCCTCCGAATGCAAATGTACAGCTTCAGCTATGTATATCTGCGCTGAAATGACATCCGAATGTTATCACTTATTCAATTAAAGGTAGTGTTCGTTCCAAAAGAAGTTGGAGAGTTATTATGACAGAGACTTCAGGAAAAGCATCTCCTATAGATCTACTACAGCTTGAACTTCTACAGCTTACTTTAAATTCAGCATACGCGGAAAACAAGGACGGTGAGATTTCTGCATGGAATGATGGAAGATTTGCAGTTAAATAGGGCTTTCAAAGCCCGAACCTACAACACCTTTTCCAAGCTGGGAAAAAACACTTATCAGTATCCTAAGGGCTTTGAATTCACTTGACGATACGTTGCAATACGTTACCAGTTTCCGCGCTGAAGATGAGCATCACTTGATTCGATTGGCCCAGAACCATTGTAACTAGAAATCAAAGAGTATGAAGTTGCAGCATCTGTTTTTGCTAGTTTTGGCCATTTTCCTAAAACTGTACACTGACGCATCGTCAAGTGAATTCAAAGCCCTTGGCATATTTATAAGTGATTTTCTCGGCTTAGAGAAGGTGCTGAAGGTTCGGACTTTGAAAGCCTTGTTCATCAGGAGATCTTCTGTCGTTCTATGCAGAAATCTAACAGGCGTTGCTTTCCGCGTATGTTGTCATGCGGTTTTCTTTAGGTGCTGGACAAGCTGAATTCAGTGAATGCTCGTTGAAACAGGATGGAGAGACGCAGTAGCCTTCATTCAACTTCGCTCGAACGGTGGCTGAAGAAAGCCATCTTTTTTACAAGCTAAAGCTTGTTAAGAAGTTCAAATTATAATAGGGATTGGAGCAGGGTCCTCACGACATCCCCACCATAAAAGCTCGACAGCTTCTTCGGGGCCGAATGCTGCCCTTAAAACTTCGTCAGGGTCAGACTGGCGATGACATGTCTGTCGGAAGCGATCTCCCCTCCCTCCCCACTTCTCTCAGCGGAGATCTTCGACCTCCTACTGTGGAAAAAATAAACGTGAAGCAAAGAAACACAAAATGGTTGGGACAGTGGAATGCAGAAAATGCCGTCAAAACTAGCTGTGAAAAGGCACCCCGACGCAAGCGCGTAGGCGATGCGATTCCCTCAAAAAAGGGGAAAGTTGGGCGCACAAAAACTCGATTAACTTGCTTAAGGAAGCTGAGAATTGAGCAACTTTCCATATCATGTGAAAGAAGAAGATCTGCCTATCGTATTGACTCCAGATGTCCTTATTAGTGGACATACTACACAGTAGTGGATATATTACACGCTCTAATACCGCTGCTTTTTAATTTTGAAAAAATAGGGCTAAGAAAATCAAGCGCAAATCTTCTCAACCATCAAATTTCAGGCAATTGTATTGAAATTGAAAATTTTCTTGCAAACCTTAGTTTTTTTTCCCCTTTTTCAGGAGTCTGTGCGTTACAAAGGCGCTAGTGCATTGCAGAGGCAAAGGTTGCATCATGATGCTATTCGAATTTCTTCACGATCCTACTGCGTGGCCTCGGTACATTTGGAAGCGAAGCGCTCGCTTCCCGTTTGTGGCACTAATGTCGTTCACGTTGGGGTCGCCGTCGTCCTCAGGGTTCCGACGGGAAGATCCTGGATGAGGAGAGGTAGCACTCGTAACAGGCTAAGAGGTTTTGGGCCGAAACTTGTACAGAGTCCTCTCCCTACAATGCTGTCACTATTTCTTTGACTCCACATTAGCTTCACGGCGACCCCCCTCCTCTCGACCCCTCCCCCCCCCCAAGTCGATCCACTGTTGCGACTGTCGCAACTACGCTTGCCCTGGGTATCGTAAGCTGAACACAAGCATACGAATTTTTCGAACTTATCTTGCAGTTCTGATGATGTTTGACAACACTACGACAAGGAAGACGAGCAAAAGCCATGCAATCGGAGAAAGATGTACCACCGACTAAACCGTGAGCGTTTGCCGACCTGCACTAACTGGTATGTTAACCTCCTATCACCTGATAGGTTGTCTGAACAAGTTCTTATTTCAATCTTCTAATCCCCTCACTCTTTCACTGGATTTCAATAATACTAGCGTGGATTTGGACTACAACACTTCAGCTTATTACAAAAGGAGCTTACACTGTGGCTTTTTGAATTCATAAGAATTTGCATCTAGATTTTGTGTACTGCCTGTAGGACGTCCTCTGACACGGGTCTAGAAAATTTCTCCCATCTCTCTTATCCCAATTATGGAGCTTAACTAGGGAACAATATTCAATTTCCGGCAAGCGAAATTAAGCAATTTTCTGCCGTCATAACCCCGGCTGAACAAGAGCAGGCGTCTTTGCACTGCCGGTTTTTTTCAGAATGATCGTTGCTACGGAATAATGGTGGTTTTCCACTCGCTGAGAAAGTTTCCTGCTAACGAGGCTAATTTGACTAGTTCGTAGAAGGACTTACCATTGATTTGTGTGGTAATAAGAGTTCAGCAAAATGAGTAGTTGCTGGATTTACTCTTTAGATGAATTTCGTGAATTTCGTTTACGAAGGAAGTCCCTTTCAATAGATTTCAACAGGTCATGCTCCAAACATCAAGTGTTCACAGAGCACACACTGCTTAGCTTTGCATGGAGTCGATACACAAGGTTTTTCCCAGCAGTCAAGTTTTTCTAGTGGCATATGTAGGGAATGCCTGAACCAGAAGGAGAGTCGCAAATTCCGGATTTGCAGCTAAGCCCAAAGAAGCATGTTGTTAATATTGAATGTCTTCCGCATCATCTTGTTTTTCCACTCTATAGCAATCAGTTCTAAATCTGGGATGAACTATCCAGAAAATGCGATAATGTCGAAAATTCTATCGAGACAGATTTGTGATCAGAGATGTTCAAATGAAGCTCAGCCAATATCAGATGAGTTTCCCGGATGAACACAGAATAAGGCTGTCATTATCTACATCTTCCACTGGAGTTTAGTAAAAGAACCTAGATTTTGAATTCAAAAAGCGAAAATGCAAAAGACACTGCCCAAAACAAGAAAAACGCCCTAGACACGTAAGTTAAACTGCGAATGCGCCGGAGGTGCCACAGAAGGAGGCCCCTTTTGCCGAATGAACAGACGATATGTTACAGAATACGACTCCAAATTTTTAAAAATTTAGACCTTATCTGGAATGAAGGTTTTGTCTCACAGGGAGTACGCTCTTTCTGAATGCAAATATCTCGCAGCTTTGTCTGCTATAAAAAATACTTGGTTCATTATGATATTATTCAAGGACCGCCGGAAAAGTTCTCCTCTGAAGTTAGAGTGAAAGTTGACGTAAACGAGAACTCTCAA
The DNA here is from genome assembly GCA_000797555.1 of Oesophagostomum dentatum. Classification (NCBI taxonomy): domain Eukaryota; kingdom Metazoa; phylum Nematoda; class Chromadorea; order Rhabditida; family Strongylidae; genus Oesophagostomum; species Oesophagostomum dentatum. The sequence goes on along the minus strand of KN551163.1, from coordinate 8,108 downwards.
AACCACCGTGTTTAGGGCTCATTCAGGCTTTTCTGAAGGATTCTAGAAGAGGATCTCAAAGATGGGTTAATGTTTAAAGAGCTCTGCCCAGAAGTTTTCTATGATGGAGAAAAGAGCCCAAAAGATACGTCGATGGCATATGCGCGATTTTGGCAAAGGAGCTATCCATCTCTTCGCGCGGTTTAGCTTAAGCGCTATGAGGATTGAGCATAACTGAAACCTAAGACTTCTATACCTTCTCACACTGGAGGTGATACGGAGCTTCAGCTAGAAGGGACAATTCGTCATCAAAATCGCGCAGATAGCCGCGATGTTTCTTAAGACCTATTTTCTCGGTCAGGAACGACTTAAGCGGAGATTTTTGAAAACTAGCACCCTTTTAAGGCTTTATTTTAGAATCGTTTGAGATCTGGATGGAGTTCTGAGCAACTGAGGGAGCTCCTTCTCAATTTCTAAAAAAGTTGGTTTTTCTTCAAAAAAATCCCGTTTTCTTTTCCTTCACTTTTAGCCCTAATCTGGCCAACTGCAACATGCGACAAGACGCTATTTCTCGAAATTTCTCGAAGTTTGACGGTGATACAGGTTGTTGTAATTGTAAGTAACCTCAACCTTTTCTTCTCTTTTTCCCTGTGGCTATCCTGTGTTGAACTGACACCTTTGTGCGTCGAGATTCGAAAGAAAGGTTTAGACATTTCCTTTTATACTTTCTAGCAGCAACCTTTCGAAGGCGGTTCTGCAAAATCTGCTACAAAATTTCTTTTAGTTTTGTTTCCCACCCACGTTACATTGAAGGTTCGACCTCATTTATCAAGTTCTTTTAGAAGTTTGCCTACCTTGAACTTGTTGGGAGAGAACAGACTGATAAGCGAATGAGCAAAGCAGTAAAATCGGCTCCACACTGCAATCTGCGTTGCTGGGGCAGCTTGCTTACGCCTATGCGACAGTTGGCTAGCTCCAAAAGAGCCTAAAGAGCTCTTCTCGCTATATAATACTCTTTGTCGTTTGATTTCTATTGTTGCCTGGATCATAGCAGTAAGTTGTTTTGCTGTAGAAACGCTTCTCCAAAGTGACAAAGAGACAACCAGCGAAGCTGCAAGTTGTTGCAAAAGCGCGTGGGTGTTCCTTCTGCTATTGGTATTGCTGCTAAAATCGGCATGTGAACGTTAAACGAAGACGGCGGTTACCAGCAGGCGGTCAACCTCTAAATGGAGACCTATTCCATTTCATTTCATGTTCCAAAAAGTACCCATACATTCATCAAGCCTAATAAGAACAGCTTAGCTTTGAAGATCTGCCGACCAGATGCAGGCAAAAACCAGCTGCTGTACTGCAAAAGTGTCCTTCTTTGTTCAATAAACATAAACTTCTCGAAAAGTCAGGTGCAGGTCCTAGGGTCCTATGCAGGACCCTACGCATAGAATGGGTTTTTCAGCGTTTCAGGAAGAAAAACGAAGTTTGTAAAAAAAAAA
>KN551162.1:0-11760 GCA_000797555.1 Oesophagostomum dentatum | reverse complement strand
TATCGTCTTTCGCGTATGAATCAGTTAAGCCAGGCATTTCGCTGAAAGTGCACTTCGCCCTGTACACGTGCATGTTCCATTTTTAACAACTGGTAGGCGTTATTTGCGGGATGTACATAGATCCTCTCAATGGCTAAAATCGCAGAGTGGATGTACTGTATGAACGAATGTATGAACGTTGTATGGTTCTATTTTTACACTTTTTGACTCCACATTTTACCTTTCCTCTGTTGTTAAAAGACAAACGAATGGAATGGAACGGAGAGTCGGGAAGTGCAAACATTGATCCATCCAATATTCATACTCCAACCTATACACATCCACATCCGCATTTGAACGACTGAATTTGCGGAGTTGCAAAGATTTGCAGAGTTTGCGCGCATTTAAAAGGGAATCAGAAATCAGGATATCCCATTTCTACAAAGACACCATGCTAAAAATGCTATCCAATTTCGGCATGTGGCTCTCACTTCAAGTGGAGAATAAACGCAAGAAATTCCGTACCGGCTATTGTTATTCCAAGATCCGCTGGTGGTCGACACCAGCCGTAAAAATTTTATTTTCATCTGATACACCTTTAGCTGCGTTCATAAAGAAGTATGAAATTCCTAACGGTTTGCACCTTTTCCTAGTGCATGTTTCTGAGAGTCTACTCCCACAGTTTGGCTTATAGTCGTCATTTTATGCTTATACATGCTTGCCGAGCCGAAACAAAAATCTAGGCTATAATAACAGAAAGCTTCTTGGAAGTGCATTTCCAAAGGCGCTTGGACTCCAAAAGGTTACGCGAAAACGGGCACAGAACGAGGACCCACTAAGAAACCCAGGCTAATCAGATAGGCGTAATAAAGGAAACCTTGAAGGAAAATCGGCGAAATCAGTGACGCCTCTACAATAATTTCCAACAATTTCACAACTTGTCCTGATACAAATAGTCGGCACGCTCCAACGAACATATCTGGCTCTTGGATTATGCAAGAAAGTGCGACCAACGTAATCAATTGATGGTGCTCTTCAGCATCAACGAATCAAGATGACCTCCTATACATCCCATACATAGTCGTATAAAAACTGAGTGTTTCAAAATTCTGGACCACTCGGTTCCTCTTAGATTAGTTCCAACTAAGATATCAATGATGAAGACAGGCTAATGTCCTGTCTTACGCTAGAAGAAGCCAATATCAAAACAAAAACAGCCCCCAAAAACAACAAGCCAATAAGACTGACTTCATGGAAAAAATCCTTAGAAACAATCGAAATCGCACCTGGAACAAGCTTTCTACAGAACCAGCTGATGACCGACAAAGGAGCCTTCGAAGCTATTAGGAGAATTAGGAATACTGTAGTAAAAGAGCACCAGTAAGAAAGACATTCAGAAACAGTGGGATATAAAAATACTGCTGTTGATTACTGTAAGAAATAACCGCTCGATTTGATTACGAAAAACCCGTGAAAGAAGCTGCAGAGATATGGAAACGGGACAAGGTAATATGCTGACATAAGCTTAGTAGCTCAGTGGTGAAGGTCTGAAGATTATGACGATTACCTGGGGAAGAACGTGGTATGTTTCAAATGAATGTCAAATCAGAATTTGGCTGCGGCTCACTTAGCACACGCGCCCGTGGCACTATTAATTCCATGTTCAAAACCACCTGTGTTTTTCACCTAGGAAATTCCACTGGGGTTCGAATTGTTACGGGGATATCATTTAACATAGCGTGGTTGCAGCAGCTTTATCATTTCCGCTTTTCTCGTGTTTGAGCTAAGCAGAGGAAAAATGCATGGAATAAATGTTCTCTGTTCTCCAGATAAAATTCTCTCTATTCTCCAGATAAAGATAAAATTCCTTGCGGAGCGCTTACTGATGAAAACAGCAGTACTCATGTATAGATATCTACAATATTTGTTTCAAACCACCTCAGTGATGAGGCTGCAATCGAGTCAAAATAAAAGCTGAATGGTTGAAAGAGCAGACGAAGTAAGTTGTAATGACCACCAATTTTCTTCTACTCTCAGCCACCTGGTGCTTTAGTTCAACAGAGCAAAGTTTAGTATACTGCCTGTTCCTGCTAGGTAGCCGCTGCCTTAGAGGGTGTCATTATACCTGAAAATGAGCGCTCTGGCTGACACTTTTGCGAAATCTGATATATCGCCTTAGCAAGAGATATTCTACAGAATTTTAGTGCAAATATATAGACATACGGTATCGCGTATAGTAGCCCACTGAAACTGGAGAAACGGCAGGTGCTATGAAAAGGAGGGCTATTTGAAAAAAGAAAACACAACGACGGTTGGCCAGTGAACGGCGGATTCAACATTATGCAGGCTAACCCCATATGGTCAAATATGGTCCTGAATAAATACGAATTTTTAACCTCAATTATAGAAAGTGGCAGGCTGTTGAGAGACCTTTACGTTTGTCCGAAAAGGAATGTTTTACGCAGTCCAACACACCTCATCGAGGAGCATTCGCAGTGACCCTACTCTTTGAAATAAAATATAAAACTCAAAAGTCTAATTAACTAGTATTATTTCAATACCAGTAATTTTTTAGTTGCTCAAAGGCGGCGTACAACGAGACCTCAGGCAAACCTTAGAAATTCAGCATGAAAAAGAGATTGCCGCGCAATGGTTCAATGCGGAGAGGGCACAGAGAAAAATGCGAGCATACATATAGAATACATGCTTCTGCGGAGCTGTTGCATGGCACAGAGAAAACGCAGGATCTTTTGCGACTCTGCTGCGCTTCGCAACAGAAGTCAGAATGGAACTCTGCAGCGAAAAACTGGGGGTATCCTACCTAAAGTTGCGAAACGAACTATGCCGATATCATACATCGCCAAGCGGTAAAACTTCTTTTCAGCGACAGTCGAAACCAATTGTCACTTTTTGCTGTTCTATTTCCGCTTTTGGAGAACATATTTCCAGAAGAAATCTGATAAATGAATCCCTTCGAATTTGCAGGTCTGTAGGCGAGTTTCTATTTGTAATGCGTATTTCCGGGGTTTAGCAAGCAGTTGTTGTGTATAAACTCTGATGTTCTGGGAGCAATACATCTGAAATCGTGTGTGACTAGCAATTTCCTGGAAAAAAAATTTGCTTGTCTGGTACTTTTTTTGGATATCACCAAAAAATTGCGGTTGGTAGCGCAAATGTCGGAGGAACGTGCTTGACTAGCCAAATTCCTGACTAAATGGTTATGTGGTGATACATTTGACCGGAGAATTGTTTTGGTTGGTATTTTTCCTCGCTATACTTCTTGGCAATACAAAATACTGGTGCAAGCTGGCGATGAATCATAAGCAGAAGAAATGGTTACGAAATAGCGCGTGGATGGCCGAATGGATAAGTCAAAAGACTAAGAGTGGTAGCAATTCCTCAAAGGCAGTTAACCATTAACATTTACCACTACCACTAATAGTTCGAGTAACTGAATGCTGGGACAAAAGAAACATAATTTTTCGACTTTTTAAAAATTCTTTCTAAAACGCATGCGTAAGAATTCTAGAAGGAACAACATCGTTTGTTTGTAGTCTCTGCACAAAGCAGGCATCGTTTGTTTGTAGTCTCTGCACAAAGCAGGAGTGGTAACAATTTCTCAGATACTGGCAGTTAACCGTAAAGGTTTACTACTACGATAGCTACCAGTTTATTTTTTGAACTAGGATCTACTTACGGACAAACCAGGAACGTTGGCGAGAAGTTGTTGCAGCGCAAAACCAGATGCACCGCAAGGGACTCGAACCCGGAAAGGATCTCACGTCACGCTATGTGCAGCCGTACTAGGTACTGAACCATAGCCCTCATAATGCAGCAGCATCTTTTTCTTGTATTAGAAGGGTATTTAAAGGCTACCTTCTGCATCCAAATTTAACCCGCTTTCTCTCAAGAAAGACAGTAACTAATGCGTCAAAAAGACGAGAAGCAGTGTACCAAGCTATTACAAAACCTTTATATCTTATACTAATGAAGAAAGAATAATATATTGATAAACATCCTCGTGGATGATCTATGACCTACCCAAATCCAATGCAATGATGCCACCTGCACGATTCAGGACCGCTGAAAATGCCAACCGGGCGTCAGCGTGCACCCTGCGCTCGCGTCAATCTGTGCTGCTGGCCCATGGTTGGCTATAGTACCTACATAACTACCATCCCAAAAGTGCTCTGGAGCACTTTTTCGATAACCGCCTGCCCCTCCTCACAGTCTGCGCTATCTGCGGCGGCTCCGACTTATTGACCCAAATAGGAGACCAGGATCTGTAAAACCGGCGGTTATGGCGGCAGGCTAACCAGGATATAACCCAGAGGTTAAATGTCCGTTACCTATAGGTTTGTAGATCCTGGTATGTTATCTAAGTTAATGTAATGGTAAAATAGCTTCCATTTAAGCACTTATGACCTCCTAGTTATAGCATCTATAACTGGCGGTTATACTTGTTGGTTAACTGCCAGTTATAGCCAAATTGCTACCACCCCAAGAGATTTGACCCCTGTCCTGCTCCTCCTGTTCTTGCGCCTAAAACTTATGTTTGAATGAACCCTCAAGTTAGCTTTCAATGTCGCGCTTTTAGAAAGAAAATGAAAGAGCAAGGTCTTCTCAGTACAGCTATAGTGGTAGTACGTTCCAAATTTGTCTAACAGCGCTGTAAAGAAGGCTATTAGCGAGCATTTTGTGCGTTTTTGCCACATAAAAGGCTCTTTTCCAGCGTTCAAAAGCATTTGCACCGTAACAGCCGTACTCAATATCAAAATCTCAGTATCGAGGATTTTCGCGTATACTGCCTTTAATACAGCAAAAAGCAGATATCGCATTTGGTAGGTTAAGCGATTATTCCTCCTATGTTGATTATGTTCTCTGCGGCGAACTTAAACCTTACAAGTGCTCTTCCATCGTTTCTACAGAAGTACAGCTGTCGCCTTAAAAATCTAATATTTTATTTTCTTGCTAAAGATGTACGGGGTTTCGAGGCAAGAGGGAGAAACAGAAAATTGACTTAAGAGATTATGTGTAAGTTGAGTATCCTGAGCGAAATGTAGAACTGTTTGTGTCGATGCGCCAGACTTTGCAGCAAATATGTTGACGACGCGGCAAGGAAGTTCCATTATGGCAGTTTCGTAAATGAGGCGGCAAAATGTTAAAATCTAATCAAGGTTTGCCTCTGGTATGGGCATCGCTCACTTTCAAAGCTTTGCAGAAAGCAGTGTTTAGTTGAATGTTCGGCTGTCTGTTAACCTTGGCATTTAGCAGTGATAACGCTCTGCTGAAATTTTAGCCCTTCCGAGGCGCTAAGAGCGTAATGAGCTCAAGCGCGTTTCGGCGATTTTGCCTTCTTCAGAGCTCCACTAGGACGGCCTAGCAGCAGAATGAACTTGTGCTTACTGTACTGCCTTTATATAGAGAGCCTCAGATATTGCAGAGATCAGGATATGGAGGGAGATCGCTGGTGATTGATGGGCGCTCTTCTCTGCGATTAATTTTAGATTTCTAGCATGAATCCAGAAATCTTCAACAGTTTTCCGCGCAGAGATGTCAGATTCAGTTGCTAAGATTGTGACATGCACTTCGAGATTATTATTGAGCTATTGAGAAAGAATTGTACTTCTATGCGATTTGCACCGTTTATCTGAGATTTTACACTGGGTGTTATTATGATAAAGTGCATTTTTCTTGTTATACTCGACGTGCCATTATACCGAATATGAATGACACTTTGTCTGACCCAGCCACGTCAAATGAGTGGCTTCGTTTCACTTTAAAAAGTACAAACGCCAGTCACACTTCGAAAAGTACAGATGTCTAGTCTAGTCTGAGTATAGGTTTGAACTTTTGTGATAGCTAAGCTTGTATGTCCAAGACCATTTCGAAGCTTAGGCTTGAACATGTAGGCCTTGTCGTCGCTATGCCAAACATGGACTATGGAGTGACTGACCATGGGATCACGTTTTATACTGCAGTTAGTGAATTTCACAGGAAGCTTTTCAATTCCCTCGCCCACTTGTGCCTGATTCGTTTTGTAACCTAGAGGTAGATGCATTTAAATCCGTTTAAGCCTGTTTTTTATGCGAAACTATAACTATTTTCTTTCAGATAAACTCAGCCTAACAAAAACTTCTTTTAAGGTAGTCGTCCTACCTACCTCTATGCAGAAAGGATGTTGTACAAATCAAAACATTAGACCCACTTTTTTCAAATTCTTTTTTCAGATTAGATGAGTTTGCTATAGAACGATAGAAAAAACACGTATAAGCATGGATTCGTATGCTTCAAGTTTTATAATGAAACAATAAGTTTTGTCCATTACTCCGGCTCATTTCTAGTGCAGAGCTCGGTGGCAATTGGAGGAAATTCTTTTCGGTGGGAGGAAGAGGAGACTTTATGCCGGCATAGTGCGAGGCTAGGGGCAGCGCTGAGGTGAATTTGGTTGTGAAAATAAAAATTACTGTTATAAAATTAATAGGGAAGACTACTTCTAAAACTTGACCCATTTCCAAGTTTTCCTGACCTGTAGACTGTTCAGTATTTTCAATCCCAAACATAGAGGGAGAGGCGTCGGCTCGGACAACTACTGGCAACACTTTTATCACTAATTGTCACAAAGTTCCAAGGCTTGATATTTCTCAAGAGCTCAGTACTTTGCAGGTTATGAAGAAGAAAACAAACTAATGCAAGAGGAAATGGTTAATCGATTTGTTCAGTGAAGTTCTATTCGATATTGCATTTTACTGAGCAGAAACGAAACTTCGTATCGCTAGATTAGCGATACCTCTGATTGTGAGAGGAGCGAAGCTCATCAACGAAGAGTGGGTGCAAGCTAAATGATGTACGTTTTGAAACGCTAAAATGACTTACTGAGAGTTTCAGTGCGCGAACGCACTTTTCAAATCGCACCACCCGTTTGTTTGGTAGCTCAGTGGGAAAGTCGGCCATGCAGAAAAGTTAAGGCAGAGCTACTTCCGAGAGGTCCTATTATATATTATTATTATAAAAACAGACAAGGGTTTTGCTCCAAAGGAGAGGACTTTTTCAATTCCAATCGACTTCAGGCATTAGTAACCCGAGCAAAACAACGAAGCGAATGAAGATAGTTTAGAGAATTTGCGGCAGAGTAAGGAAAATTGCCTTCGCTTTTCGTTTACTTACCTTGATAAATGCTGTAAACGTTTTGATATACTGGAAGTTGGACAGGCCCCATTACATGCTGCACTTCCTAGCGTGTTGTCACTGTTTTAGATGCCAGACGTCTAGCGCATAACGCCGCATCACAGAGGGGTCGTAGGTACATATCAACAAAATCAACTATACCTCACATACTGCCAAAGGGCAAAACTGATATTCAATGCCAATAGTTCATGTTATGCTATTATTCTATTATTTCATGGAGTATATATTCTCAGAAAGGTCTCATATAAGCTCATTGGAATACAGTTCCCCATACACTTTCCTATTCTCAATTTTTAGTTTTGGCAGTCAGCCTCCTGTTTGCTAAAGCCGCACTTATTCCGTTATCATATACCCTTTCCATTCTCGAACATAAAATAACATCGCAAAGACTAAAAGTCTGCGCTTCTAGGTATGCGATTCATGCAAGCACTATTCTTGTCCTCTCTTCTGGTGAGTTCGTGAGGCTTCGCAGCGATGGGTGGGTGATAAAGAAAACCCTTTTTAGCTTTTCTGCGCTCTAACTTCTTTGTGCGCCGGAGCAAGAACATCGGTTTGTCAAGGGGTTCCAGCACCTCTATCACTCCTTGATCGCTTCATTATCAAACTGGCTGTTCTCGCAGCAAGAGACCCAGTGGTTGGTTGAATGATTTCTTCTTATTAATGAGTATGTCCTGTGAAGCAAACTTTATGCACGGAGATGACTCAAACTGTTTTGCAGGAGTATGACTGTCACCTCGAACGTCTTGCATCATACTTTATTCTCAATCATAAAATATTCGAACAAATGGGAGGAGATAAGCATATTAATAATATAAAAATATATGAGTAAGTCAAATATTTTCGCGTAGACAAATTTAAAATCACCCTGTCGAGGCTCACATTTTATAGAAAAATGGCTCCTTCAATCAGTTTTTACGGGTTATTTAATGAAGGTGTAAATAAATGGAAACTAGAACAGGTAAAACCTTAGCGCAAACTTTTTCGATATGACCAAATTGCTGAGATAGCGTTTTTGGCATATTTCAGATGGGCTCGAAATCAAAATTCGGCTGCAGCAGATTCAAATTCCGTCTCCCTAACGACGATATCAATAGCAATTTTGTATTTATATGTATTTTTGAATGATAGGTAAATCTGAGTTTCAGTTTGCTATCAAGATATCATCCGATATTCTGGACTCTAGCGACTGGGTTAAAATGGGAGAATTATTTTCTGTTTAATTTCACTTGCCCTTCGCAGATAAATTCTTCTTTATTTTACCTTTGCGTGTTTTTCTCTGAAACTTTATACGAGGTGTTAATGCACTAGAAACGCATTAATGGTGTGTTCTGCCTTGAGTAAAGAAGTACAAAGCAAGTAAAATGTCTAGATTTGATCTACATGTACGATCTATATGTAAGGTGAAACTTACATACAAAACCTGCACTGTTGCTTGGAAAAGAAAAACGAAGCGATGTCGACGATTTCGCGTTTTCTGTGTCGCCTTCGAATATCTCGCTTAAAATGAAGAGAAAATAAGTAATTTTTTACAGCCAGCCAGCATTCACTGCGTTTGCGGCCATTTCTGATGAATATAAAATGCACTGTCGCAGATGATCTAAAGAAAAGGCGCGCTTGGTATGGAGTTTCAATCTCGTCACACTATAAAAATGTACAAAGAACTCAACCCACACAGCTTATGGCATTGTGTGCAAGCATGACGATCGCCCCTAGTGCTCTTGCAAAGAGTGCACCGTGAAAATTTGACGGGTTTGCTGGAGCGGGAAAAAAGTAGTCACCATATAAAGGGAAGGCCAGTGACATAACTAACAAACTCAGGATTTTTTAAGCAGTAGACGCGTCTTGATTGGAGACGATTTCCCATCACCTTTAGCTTTCGGTGAAGCAACCACCCCGCATTCTGTTCTTCGTCTACTTCGCAAAACTCCTTTACGAGCGGCAGGAACTCGTGAAGATGGTAGCGGTAGACCCTGCAACAGAGGGCGAGCCAACTAGACCGCCTTAGCAGGTCGACACAATATTAAATTAACCTGCGTGGTTAGTATTTGAGAATGATGAAAAAAGACGAAACAATGGAAATTTGCGAGTATATTACTTCAGTTGACATATCTCGCTCTGATGTATTTCTTGTTATCCGCAATCATAAGCCATCATCAATTACTCGAAAATGTCAGGGCATCCACCGATCCACCAACATTGGAGAAAGTTCGAACAACCCGCCAACAAAGTGTATCAACTATGGCGCAGACGTAACGAAATAGAAACAAAAACAATTTTCAAAAATGATGTAGAACAGGCATAAACGAAGAAAAGTTAGCAAAAGAAATACAAAAAAACTGCGTTAGAGTAAGGAAAAACAACAAGGTTAACAGACAAGCTAATACTTTCTGGAAAGAAAATCAATGAGCTCATCTGGAGCTGAACTTTTGCGGAAAACTCGTCCACAAAGCTTATCTCAAGGTGAACTTTAAAGTTGAGCTTTTTGAAGGGATTGGTACGGTCGTTGATCTTTTTGCGATGTTACCTTTTAAGGAGTCTCACGTGCTGCTAAGGCTTGCAACGTCTACGTGTGAAAGATATTAAAAGCTGTTATGACGATTTTTTTTTGTCCTTATATAAAGAAGGATATTTTAATGTTAATAGAAGGCGTTTACAATAATTTCAACAGGAATCTATCCTATAACGTCCCGATCCTCATACTCACAAAGTCCGCAAGGATCAGAACGGAATAAAGTCTTTAGTCCAAGATTTTGGGATGGTCTCGGAAAGTAATTGTTGTTGCTATAAGTTATTGTTAAAAATGTGAAAGCATGACTAATTACACCATAGCTACTTTTCGAATGCTCCAAACGGTAAGAACGAGGTAATAATAGGGATACGGAAATTCACATTTGAAAATCATTTGAGACTTTTTTGAGACACGAATTAAGTTTTATACAACTTTCACTTCCCTTCAAATTTTGTCATCTTCCGATAAAAAGCAGACAACCACGGATCAACCAGACCTTTAAATTTTGGAACGAATGCTGAGCAAAGTGCAAAGGACACACTGGTGCTTTCAGCTGGCTAGGCTTACTTACGGAAACGTCAAAGTAGGTGTTTTCGTATGCGTTAAAGTTAACTTAAGATAGTTGGGAATGTGCCTGCTTTTACTTCTTTTCCAAAAATATGAATCGGGAACAGTTCGAAAATGGCCAGGAATAGCGAAGCCTCTTTTTTCAAGTCAATCCTTAACTCTCGTGTAATTTTCAAAATTTAAAAAACTACAACGTTTTTTAAAGTCTGAGCACTTCCAAACGGAGATCTTTTAAATATAGACACTCTGACTTCGAGCCTTAGCGCTTTAAGCTGGTAATTCCTGAATAGAAAACGTTGATTGTGATCAATGTTTCAGTATTAAGTGTAAGATGCTGATTCTACTGGCTACACGAATCACACAGAGTTCATCGAACGATAACTGTTACCGTGCAGTGCTGGGAAATTTCACTACCTTCATCTATACCTACTTGCGATCCAACCTTCGTGTAGCGGACACAGCGGGTTTGAGGTAACTCGTTCTTCTTGTAGCTGTGAGCTCTCGACATTTGATCTGGGTTTTTCAAAAATTGTTATTCCAACAAGAAAAACGAAAATTTCAAGCATATCGATGGTATTTATATTACTGATGGAAATCTATTGCACCAGAATTTGACTAAAATTTGAACACGTCCTGCTTATACTCTCCTTAAAATAAGAAAATTCCCATTACAAGTACATGCTGACGCACTGTTCGTGATTTCTCGCACATTGTCGAGAAGTCTCGCTAAAGGGCTACTAAAAACTTAAGTCTTGACTTTCTTCTTTTCGAATACGCTAATGACTTCGGACTAGCTACGCTGATGGATAATATGAGCAAAAATGCATTTCCATACACCTTCTCAGGTCAGAAGTACAATACTGCGCAGGACTTTGTCAAAACGACGGTATGTCCGCAGACTTTACCGTCGCTCACCGTCTCTTTTTTGTATGGTAACGAATCTTAAAAAGAAAGACGTCTATGGATAGATCTTATTACGCTGACTTCAAATATACCCATGAATTGGTAAATTTTATGCCACAAGAGCCATTATCTGGTATCTGGGGCGCGCTAATTACTCGTGTACTTACTTACTGTGTAATTACTCGTGTACTTCGTGACAGCCGTATCCTGGAGGTACCCCTTTTTCATTGAAAGTAGTCAATTCATCTCTTAACATGGTCCACATATATCTTTACTCGACAACTGTAACATCTATTCAGCCACTTTTTTTCCCATTTTCGAGTTCCATGGTCGTTTGTTCCAAAAATTCAGAACTTGCTGAGTTCAGAGTTCCACAAACCAGCTGCATTTGAAGGAATTGTCTGAAGCAAAATTAGGCACATTATCTCTTCTTTAGTATTCCAAAGTTTAGCTCTTCTAAAACCGCAAGGTCTTTGTGCTTTAGATGCCCAAAAATTCGATCTCAAATGTTCTCAAAGTTACTCATAATTTTCCCTCTGTTTGAGCCATTACTGTGGGGATCCGAGAATTCTTAAAGTAACGCACTATACTCCATAATGAAACATTCAATTTCG
>KN551154.1:8970-20711 GCA_000797555.1 Oesophagostomum dentatum | reverse complement strand
CTAAATACTCGGGAGCTGATAACGTACCTAAAGTAAACCTAATACGACTCGCGCTCGGTATTTGAAGCCATAAATGGTACCGTCTAATTTCTGGGTTTTATATTGAGCTAGGTAATTGCGCTGCTGAAGAGAGCAGTGAGCTTGCTCGTTTTCGATGCCATTGACCGAAAACGCAGCTGAATTGGTATTTAGGCTCTGACGAAGGTGATTGCCGAAACTTTGGCCGTTGAAATAAAAATCTTCTAAAAATCTCATTTTTGGCTCAATCAAAAGAAGACATTATCCGGATTACTGCGAAGTAAAACCAGCCCCTATCACTTTTTATATACTCATGCGGCGATAACTGCTCGTTAATGGCAGACGAGCGCAGCTGACATCATTGAACGCTTTTTTGACTGCAGCCGGCAGACGTTTCTATGTTCTCATATCGGTCATTTTAAAGTCGCGTCTGTTCAGGTTGTAAAGTTAGAGTGAACATTGGTTTTTTCCGGTGTTCGCGAATAATACGACCGGTTTTGTCAAATATTACAGCGATCGATAAGATGAAAAGAAAATTGGAAATGGAAATTCTTTTTGTGTTAATCTAGGGTCAGTTATTTGCCACCGCAACTTAGGATCGCTGGACATCTGCTTTTTGAATTGATAGCCATAAGGTTATCTATTATTTGTGTGATTATAATCGGCTGCTCCCACCTGTTTGCTCATGTGCGTTGATAGGTTTTAAATCCACTAATCATCCTGATCTAAATAATTTTAGCTTTGCGCGAAGGAATCTTGCAAAAGCACTGGAACTTTCCTCGTCTTTCCATTAACTCGTCCAAACTTTCATTCAGAAGCAGTGTAAATTCAAACTGAATATGGACAAGTTCGTGGCGGCGTTTGAACTCTACCAATACCAAAACTCGAATGGAAAGTATCGCACACTAATACTGTCTGTAAGCCCCGCCCAGCACTAGTTTTACGACAACACTATATCATATATGGCTAACCGACTTACGCGAAAACTGTTACATCCTCTTTGCCTCATTAGAGCTCATTTTGCTTATTTTTTTCACCTGCTGACCATGTGGCATTTTCTTGTGTAAGAATGAATATCAAAATATCAAATGAGCTAATGTTCGAGAGAAGTGAAGACGTCTCACTCCATGCTAAAATCCATGTTCTAATTGTTACTTACTGTTAGCTGAAAATTTTATGTTTTGAACTTCATCTTGTTAGTTATTGGTGATCTACTTTTTCATTGTATACTTTATTCATGTATTTGCTTTAGTGGGGCTCCAAAATCTCAAATGACTATGAATACGAGGAACCTCCGGATCCTTCCGAAACGCCGTTGTCGCCTATTCCAAAGAGGCGAAGACGATCGTCAGGAGATCTTCGTTCGTTTTACTTTTACAGTAAAATGAAAATCCTTAATTAGCTTGAATTTAAAGGCATAATTCTACGTGAAAAATCTGAGCTTATTGACTCGGAACTCCATTCGAAGGACGAGCCAGATCACAAAAAGACCACTGTCCGTACGGTTGTAGATGACAGTATTGACTTCATAACGGTAAATGGGTCCAGTATAGAGTAAATTCGCTGCTGACAGCTTACATTTAGGCTGGCATGGAAACAATTATTGAAGATCAAGTGACAACCCGTTTTCGTGCAGAAGAGCTTCCTTCCTGGAATCTTCTCACGAGGACCCGATATTCATTTCAGCATATAAAGTACGTGCTTGTGTTTCTTTTCATTTCACTTCATCATTTCGTACCCATAGTCTTTTTTTTGTTTATTCTTTCTATTCTTATGTTTAGTTGGAAACTATCACTATTATGGTTCGGCGGTTTTCTACTCCGTTACCTCGTTCTTGTTCCAATACGTTTAATTCTATTCGTATTTGGAATGGTGACTATGTGTACAGTGTGTTATTTGCTGGGTCACGTTTCGAATCCGAAGTAGGTTTGATCTTTAGGTTTCTATTTCTTTTCACATTGCTTTTTCTGATCCGTTAATTATAAAAGCTCAGATTCTTTCAGAATCAAGAAATTTCTCAACCATCATGTAATGCTTATGTGCATGCGGATCCATTCTCGAGCCTTCTCGAGCATTATTCGATTTCATGACAGGTCTGGTTATACTTTTTATCTTATCTGCGCCTTTTATTTCTAATGTGGTTGATTTAAAATGGTGTATGAATGAACCACAATGGTGTTTAAGGGAGAACCGTGCTAAGAAAGGAGGAATTTGTGTTGCCAATCATACCTCACCTATTGATATTATGATTCTTAGTTGTGATAACTGCTACGCTATGGTTGGACAGAAGCAAGGAGGAATTCTCGGTAACTTTCTTTAATATATGATATTCGTTTTACAATCCCTTATTTTGAAC
Source organism: Oesophagostomum dentatum (assembly GCA_000797555.1). Classification (NCBI taxonomy): domain Eukaryota; kingdom Metazoa; phylum Nematoda; class Chromadorea; order Rhabditida; family Strongylidae; genus Oesophagostomum; species Oesophagostomum dentatum. The sequence goes on along the minus strand of KN551154.1, from coordinate 18,337 downwards.
CTAGCGCATGCTGTGTTACGTCTGTTTCCTGATAATCTTTTTTACAGGCTTTATCCAAGATGCTTTAAGTAATGCTGCTGATCATATCTGGTTTGAAAGGACTGAGGCGGCAGACAGGAAGAAAGTTACCCAAAGGTGTGATTTCTGACTATTACTCTCTCAGTACCGCTATTATACTAAGCAGTTGCTTTTTCAACGCACTAAGCTTCAGGCTGAGGGAGCATGTTGAAGATGAAAACAAGCTGCCAATCATCATTTTTCCCGAGGGAACCTGCATCAATAATACGTCTGTGATGATGTTTAAGAAAGGATCTTTTGAGGTATTCAGTAATTCAAATTATTTTTGAAGAAGGTTGAGGTAGTATCTGATAGAAATGTCTGCTTTAGGTAGCTAACACAATCTATCCAATAGCAATGAAGTATGACAGCCGGCTGACCGATGCGTTTTGGAACAGTCAACAACAGTCCTACGGCGAGTATTTGTGGAGAATGATAACATCATGGGCTATTATTTGTGATGTCTGGTATCTGCCAGCAATGACTAGAGAGGTTGTTGAAGATTTATTACCTTGTTATTATCGATTCGCTCGGGGATTGCTCGCATTTTTAGCCTGGAGAGGATGCGATTGCATTTGCAAGGAGGGTGAAAAAAGCAATAGCCAAGAAAGGAGGTTTGGTTGATTTGGAATGGGATGGCCAACTGAAGAGAGCACGAGTTAGTTATGCTTTATTGTTAAGTTTTATAGTTCTTGTTATGGGCGATGTTATAGTTCGCCGCAATACGGCTGTAACACATGCGCTAAGTACGCATCGATCACTTGCGTTGGCCATCGATATACATTTGATATGGCACGAGACCGCCGAAATGCGGCGAACTATAACTCCGGCTCTTACATTTTTCTCTCGCTTTTTCTGCATTTAATACTTACAGTAACGATCTCGAATAATTTTTGACAGACCCTTAGTGACAGAGAGTTTCTAAAATAGCTCCTTTTACCTCTTACTGACTTTTGGCGGCTTCTTTTTTTTGTTGTTGAAAGAATCATGCAAATTGATGTTCTAGAAGCCCCCCTCGTCATTCCCTCCTAATATTGAGAAAAATACTTATCCAATCGCCACTGACTTAACAGTGCACCCAGATGTATTGGTAATTTTACAGGTATCCTCAAAACTGATCCAGCTGCAGCAAAAACTTTATTACGATAGATTAGCCAGAACGACAAACATAAACAGCCTAGACGAGGAAATGCAAGCACTCGATATTATGGAGGTAAGTTCGTATTTTGGGTATTTGCATTTCTTTCTATTCCGCTGTGAAATATCGTTAGTTTGCTAAGAACCGACTAAATGAGTGACGTCCAGATAAACTAATTTTTCTGCAAATGAACTTGTGCGGTCTAAAAATACTAGTACAAAAACTTCTAATTATGTCGTTTTTTGTATTATGCACTTAAAACTTTTCCGATCAGAAAATTTAAACTTGCAGTTACTTACTTAGTTTTTCGGCTAACTGGTTAATAACATTCATTTCAATTACTTTTTTTATAGTCCATCAGTGAGGAAGACCGCGAGTCACTTCTCGATCAGATACATGAAGCGGATGACGACAAAGAAATCATTCGCAAGGCAAGACACATTGTCCATTTATTATTTATCTCATAGTTTATAGTCATAGGCAGGTATCAGCTTTCATTTACCTTATAATATAGCTTTGCGCTTTCAAAATTTAGAATACACAGCTTTGATTTCCGCAAGTAAAATTCTATAGCATTATTTGAGCATATTTCAGGTAAGCGCGTACAGACATGACCTACGAAACTTCGCCGATGCTCTCAAAGCCAACATAGAGGCGGAATCGAAGAAGGAAAAAGAAAAGAAGGATATGTAATTGTTCTGTATATATGTTAAGCGAGTAGCGGAATCAGCACCAACCACCCTTCTGGTTGTTTTCTGTTTTATTTTCTCTTTGAATTGCAAATATTGGCCTAAAATTGCAACGGGTTGTTGCGTTGCTAGCCAGTCTGTATATATCCACTACAATGCCTCATCTGGAAATTTGCTCATTTTCTACATTACTGTTTTTCCCAGCGCTTTTATTGCATTTGATCCTCAGTTTTACCGATGTTCTGATTATTATAGTTCAAACATTACGTGCCTAGTCCATTGATTTGACTGTGTTTGATGAAGTTTAAAAGAAATATTGTTTACTCAGATTTTTTTAAACCTTAATTTAGTAGCATGTGAAAAGTGAATGTTTTGGCTTGCGTAGTAATTTTTAACGCTACAAAACCGACCTTGCCATCTACTGTAATCGCCATGTTTACGACAGCTGAGGGCTTGGCATGTAGAGTTATGGGAGGTGTGTCCAGCCATCCACCGAAGAGGTCAATCTGAAAGACATTAGATTTTCACAACTTATGAGGATGTTAGGGAATAGGAACCCACCCTAGCAGCTGCTTGCACAGTAACAGCTCTCGGTTTAGCTGTGCACATTCCGACTTCTGGCATGGGAATGTACTGTAAAATCCCTATTTTATTTTAGCGTAACTGTGTAGCTCTCAAAAGGAGTGCAGTTTTTGAAACTTCCTGTCTTCTGGAGTTATTTACTGCCTCAAGCATGAGGAACAGGAGCTGAGGGTTATAGTTTTGATAGACAAATATTTCCAGAAAATTGAAAGGACTTTATTGAACGGTGTTTCAATAGTTTTACTCGCTCAGTAGCATTAGGTCTAAAGTCGTTTATCACCTAACCTATGCAAAAACTGCAAGTTTGGTCCCCTTTTGCACTTTTTGCATACATACCTTCTGGCAAATCCTCTGCATTTGCATTTGGGTATATATCTGAGCGGCTCCCTCTAGATGGCGAGCTAAAATTTTAAAGACTCTAAGCATGTAAGGAAATATGGTCATTGATAGATTTACGTTATAAAAAGGATTTTATAGATCAATACATTAAAACGAAGGTTCTTTGCGAATTTCCTTCCAGACTACGGCATACCGGTATGTTAGTGGCCATTTTGATTAATTCATTCTTATTTCCTACTCATTTCACATTTGAGCTTGTCTTTTCAACTTCGTTAATTGTGGTACTACTGTAAAACGGCTGTTACACAAGACATTTTTCAGTAAAATTTCAGACACTGTGGGCTGTAATGAACTTCCTTTTTGAGCAAAGCTGTAGGGTACGGGTCTTACGAGGAAACTTTGACACTGTGATCTGGCGTGACGTAGTCTAAATTGTTGATGTATGAATAAGTGGCGCATAATTTTAAGCTAGAAGTGGGCAAATGCCTAGGCCTTTCTCTAGTTTTGGTAGAAGAAATTCATTTCATGGTTTCATGGAACGCACCAGCTCTTATCATGCTGGTTTCAGTGGACATCCATTTTTCCTTGACGAGCTGGTACAACTCTTGGACATGTTTTCGATCTGTAGGTTCCTGAAAATTTCATAATTTCTTAAATTTCTATATATATAATGTCTCATAGACAAGTGTACAAGAGAGCTAACCTTCTTTATGCACTCGAATATCCGCGTAAAGGAGGGGTTTGCCGCGGGACCACTCCGCAGACCTCCTTTTCCATGTGCACTCAAAGCAAGGAACTCTGCTGTTGTCATGAGAGCGCGAGCACAGTGAGGTATACTAGCCAAGCACACTAAACTTCTTAGATTTCCTATAGTTACATCCACCCGTTCATTCATTGATTAATCCATGATTTGTTAAAATAAATCTGCAACTGACTTTTCTCAAGATAGTCAAAGATGTTGATCTTCTCGTCGCAGCATTCGTTAGAGGCTATAAGAGCCTTCAGCACAGCTTTGGAGTAGTGTTGTTTCTCTTCCAAGATCATTTCGCTAATGCGTGCCAACATTTTGTCTCGGAGGGACTTCCTGGAAAACAATAACATTCTTATTTTCCTGGAGCATGAGGCTCATTTCACAACGGTATCCCAAAATCCGACTATTATTCAACATCCTTTATACAAGGAACTTTAACCATTGGGATAATCCGAGAGTGCTGAGCTAAGAAAGGGGAATTCAGGATCAGATTTCGTTGTTTCAAAAAACCTTTGTGAATATTCTTGCTAATATGGAGAGAACACTTACTCAACACAGACTGTTTCAGGATAAAGTAGTAAGCATGACCTTAATCTACCTCGAGTAAGAAGGTTGCGTTGAGTATTTTCTGCATAGGTATCTACTCTCTTTTTCGCGGACCATGGCTAAAAAGATGGGCGGGACCAGGCACCCAAAGAGATGATCCGGCTGTGTTCAAACAGATTAAAACAGAGAACTGGTGTAAACTTGATCCCTATTTTTCATTTCGATGCGCTTCTTTGCTTCTGAAGTTGCGTGGACTCTCTCTACAGTCCAAAGCAAGTTAGGCCCCGCCCAACTCACTAGTAGTCCGCGAAAGAGAGTATATTTTGCATCTCAGTCATACTTCTCTCACTATTGCTAGGTTACTTTTAGTTGAGAAATTTCACGGTGGTGTTTTTCGGCATATATTTTCCTATATCCACGTTGCAACAAGGCCAGACAGGAAAATTTGGGTGTCCTCCTATTTTCCCAGAGAAAGTTTTGCAACCCTATCTGCCCAGTACATACAAATTGATCTGTCGGTGGGGTAGCCCAGATATTACTGTAGCTCCAACGACCAGTCTCGAAATGTAATCGTAGGATTTATTCACTCATGATAGGATATGCAATAAGCCTAGTTTTTAGGTTAGAATGAAGAATAATTCTAGAGAAAATTTGTCCAAAAAGAAGATCAGCCATCCAAGACTCGTTTTTAAGATGTTTCCCTTGATTAACCTCTCCTACTATACTACAAATAAATGTATGCAACTTACACAGCATTTCCTAAAGTCATGGCTTGTTTGGTTGTCGTTGGCCCAAGATATTCATAGTGGGTGAGAGGCAAACAGTCTAAAATTCTGGAGCTTTTTCTCGCTGAATTATCCTAAGGCTTTTGAGATAAGCTTCCATAAGCATAGAAACTTAAGCGGTCCTACGAAACAACAGCTTATTTTTTTAAATATGCAAAAAAGCTTACATGCTTGGCATTTTACGGTGTGGAAGCGTTTCCAGATTTCTTTCCTCGAATGCATAAGCACATCAATATTCTTGTCCGATTTCTCAAAGACATGAGTGGAGACGAAGTCTGGCTCCGACAAGCACGTTGCCAGTATCAGATCGAAGAATAAGGAGAGCTGAAAAATCACTACTATTCATGCCTCCCTTTTCTGCTATATTAAAATTTAATTATCTTTTCGAAGTTTCCTATGGATTTATCTATGGAAAGCTTCTAATCTACTGTCAACGCAAAAAATACTTGCCTCCTGGCCGACCGCGGCGCAGGCGAGCGTGATGGGAAAGCAGTAGTTCTATGCTGGAGACGCAAAAGGGCAGAGTTAGAGAGATCACTCGATTTAAAGAGACGCCACACCTGCAACGCTCAACGCGGTCGGCTAGGAGACATGTATTTTTCACGTTGACCATAGATATATTCGCTTTGCCGTGGACTAAGACCAGTGGTGGGTAGAGCCAGGGCACCCGACGGAACGCCGTACGTGTGCAAACTGGTTAAAACAAATTCGTTCAATTTTATTCGATATTGTTCCACTCGGGAGCCTGACTTCCCCCCACATCCACCGGTCTTAGTCCGCGACAAAGAGAATAGGTATAATCATTCGTGAAATGGGTGTCCTTATAGGGCTACAAAGCTGACCGCGCGCGTCATTTGGGGCGCGTGTGCGCCTCTTTGGCGTAGGGCACGGGGTATACTTCGCGCGATGCGACCAAATTGTGTGTGCAAAGTGTAAAAATAGAGCGTTATTCGTACAAAAATGGCACGCAATTGCCCAAAACGTGCATGCTTAAAGGAATGGAGCGTTTTAACTGTGGCGTGCCATTTTTGTACGGGTACACCTCAATTTGTACTCTTAGTGCGACGCGATTTGGTCGCGTCGCGTGAAGTATACCCCGGGCCTAATGCAGCACTATCCTTAGATAGCAGGCAAATTTTTAAAACGATCCCTACTGCTATTTTTAAAATACCGATTTTTACTCTTAAAAACACGAAAATATTTTTTTAAATAAATTTTACAGCCAGTTTTGCTTTGGCTGCATCTCTAGCCACGCCCCTTATTGATCTGAGTGGGGCGCCTCCTTACAAAATTTTCTACGACCGCCAATATTTGTGCATGAGTTCATGGGGTTTTGAAAAAGGTCTGACCTTTTATGCCATAAATGTAGATGATTTATAGTAACGCAGAACTAGATCTGCTTATGCAGTATTGTGAATTATAGATTATTACTATGCGCCCTTTGCGGCGTCGTGGACGCGTGCGGTTAACCTTGCAGATCAAATGAGAATGGGACGTCTGCGCTAACTTTTCTGTAGGGAGAGAAATACTTAAATATCCGTAAATTGAGTACCTTTAACCCCAGCGCTCCACTGTCGATTCCATAATAGGTAGACCGAGATATTGGATAGACCGAGTACAATGATAAGAACCTAGTAGCAACTTGTGGCGGCAGATAGATCAGCCCAAGAACCAGTTTAGGAACTGCAGCAGGCGCTTCACATCGGTAGTCTATTGATTTTACCATATTCTGTTGTCAAACAAATTTAAGACCAGTAAGCTGACTTTTTAAAGGCAGCATCCACGCTCGGAACGCCTTCTGAGTTATTGACGGATTCTGAAAGAGGAACTCGAGAAATGGTTTAGGTTCAAATTTCTCGGCTCAAAAGCCATGCCTGATCAAGAAAACCGCTCCAGAAGACTCGTCCGCGATTTCATGGACGAGTTGTTCAACTAGCTTCCCGCGGTAGCTAGAGCGCTATAACCCCTGAATAGGAGTAGAGTTGACAGTCTCTTTCATATCGGCGTGTTTGAGGCAGTAGACGACCCCAATAGAAAGCGTACGGCGAAATAGAAAACTCGTCCGCGAGATTGAGGACGAGATTTCTGGTGCGAATCTTCTCGGTCAGGGATGAATTTTGAGCCGAGAAATTTGAACCTGAACCATTTCTCGAACTCCTCTTTCAGAATCCGTCGAGAACTCAGAAGGCGTTCCGAGCGTGGATGCTGCCTTTAAAACGAATGTCCAAGGAAACCTCATGGTCCAGGCCATACACCCCATGAGATTGGCAGTCGCAGGATTTCCCTTCGAAACAGAATGCAGCTATCTCATTGCTGGCAAAGGAATAATCTTTGAAGTCGTCGATTTTCCAGAGAGAATCAGTTCCTAGAAGCGGCCGTCGCTTTCTGTTATTCAAAATTCAGCGAATTGAACGTCACTTACCACAGATCCACACTCCTCTGTCAGTATTCTCCGCTAAAATATTGACATTTCGGATAGCATTGACTATGGGACAGTCCATAGCGATCCATGGAGTTTCAGTGACAGGACAGTCAGGTGATACTAGAAATGCAGCACCTAAGGGAAGAGTGGAGTTAGAACGTCCCTAAATGAGTACAGCTCAGAGGTAGCATCTAACAGAACGAAAAGAGTAGAACTAGGAAGGTTCTGCGGGTTTTCTATGTTTTTCCGTTACAGCACCTATGGTATTGTAAAACGGGTACGGGACAAGTGGTACACCGCGTTGGTTGGTTGGATTTTTCGCAACGTGCGACGGCTAAGAATTCTTAAAAAAAAAGACACTTCCAGGATTCTTGGATGAAATAGGTTTAAGGCAGCACCCACGCTCAGGACGCTTCCTGAGTTCTCAATGGATTCTGAAAGGTGAACCCAAATACAGGCTAAAATTCAAATTTCTCGGCTCGAAATTCATGCTTGGCTAAGAAAATCGCTGCAGAAGACCTGTTCACGATTTTGCGGACGAGTTTTCCATTTCGTCGCGCGCCTTCTGTTGGAGTCACCTGCCGCCCCAAGTGCGTCCACAATCCGTCCACAAGTACAATTCCACTCACACCTAACGGTTCTAGGTCTTTAACTAGTGTGGAAAACATGTTAACAAGACAACTCGTCCCACATCCTTTGTAAACAGTCCATCAGGTCAGCTTACGTTTGGCCGTTTTCTCAACAACGAATGGCTTACTGGTTCTTTCATTTTGACTTCCGGCTATCCAGCTACGAAGGATTCATAAACTACCTAGATCTCAAAATCGGTTTTTAGCGTGGGTGCTGCCTTTAGATACCCAGTTTCTAGGGCTGTGAACATGTTTAAGAAAAAATGAAAAAGCTTAGGTGCGATTTTCGTCTGAGTAGCATTTTTTTTGAAAAAGATGACTCTAAACTGCTGAGAGTCGAGGTGCTGTCGGTCGCGTCTTTTTTCGAACATTTTTTCCACATCATCGAAATTGATCTTGACCTGTTTTGTATTTTGGAAATGTACTGTGTACTCATAATAGTTGAAGAGCTTATGAAGACTGAAAATACATTTTAAATACAGGTTTAGCGAGTTCAAAAGTGCTCTATATGTCAAGAGATGACAGTAGTACTGTCAGTATTCTGCTGGGTTAAAGGCGGCACCCACGGAAAAAAAATCGACCTCGAGATTTTTGCATTTTTTTAATATACTACCCGACGGGCTGCCCAAAGAGAAAAGAAGAAAGCACAAAAGTTAAAACTCACCAAGAAGATATCGAAAATGTGCCCACCCCGCTTATCCAAGTTACGGGGGTGAGCGGACGAGTTTTCCGTGGACTTGCTCGTCGAAGAAGCACACTTTGGTGCAATTACAGCACGCGTCACTCTACGGAGGTCCAACAGCAGAAACGGCAGAAATTCTTGTTCAGGCCTCCTTGGTTGGTGTAATTACACCAAAGCGTACCTACTTCTTTGACGCGCAAGCCCATGGAGAACTCGTCCACTCACTTCCGTAACTTGGATGAGCGGGATAGGCACGTATTCGACATTTTCTCGTTGAGTTTCAATTTTTGCGCTTTCTCGCTTTGGCTTTGAGCAACGCGTATGGCTAGGCTACAAAAAAATGCAAAAATCTCGAAATCGATCCTTTTTGGTGGGTGCTGCGTTTAAACTCGTGGTGTTAAGGCGGAAAATAGAAAACCCTGCAGAATTTTTCGAATAAAAACTGTCGTACCAGCTGTATGATGAGTATTTTGGAGGATTCCAGCAATGGTTCGTTCAACACGGATAGGCCATGACTAGCGCAAAGGTGTTCTGCCTTAGCGAATTATTTTAGCAGAATGCCGAGAAGCAAAAATGCCCCGATGAGCATTTTTGCCCGTAGAATTCACGAAGCTTACTGTGGTCAGAAGCGCATTCAGTGCACTACCAGCTGAACCGACGCCGTCGCATGGATCGGAGACCACGAGCAGTGAGTCAGTCTTGAAAAGGCCTCAGTCTCGGAGGAGATTCATCACTAAGCGAGAAGGA
>KN551152.1:14045-24133 GCA_000797555.1 Oesophagostomum dentatum | reverse complement strand
CACCATACAAATTAGAATACATTCCAAAACTTGCAGTTTACTTTGCCAACCAGGTTGTTAGGTGGAATATCTTTATTCAGCCTTACGTTTCGACACACCTTCTTCTTCAGAAGCCTGAAAGGGATAGCAGTTCTGTGTCGGTGTCACTATACTGTCAAACGCCTCCCCATTTCTTTACTAAGTCTAGACCTTGTCTAGGGCATAACACTGTGAGGTGGACGCGGTTAAAACGACGAACATTAGACGTTGTTTTATTAACTGACAGCTGTATAAAATGTGGTCAAAGAATATGAAGGGCTTGAATCGTAGTGTTTCCGTCAGCATTTTAGTTCCGCAAATATCTGCTACACCATCCGCAGGTTCCCGTAAGTTCCTCCTTGTGGCGGGCGCGGCAGCAAAACGATCAGTCGTACACCCCGCGGTTTTACTTCTCCATTACTATGTGACAGCGATCACAGACAGCAATGAGATTGAGGAGACGCAGACACACGAGCTTCCGGTCACCAGAAAGTCTAGAAAACTTTTTGGACGCTTGTCCTGGTTAGACTGTATCCAACAGAGCGCCTGTAAAAGGGCTAGACGCGAACCCAGTGCAAGATTAGCGCCACGCTACGCTTGCCTTGCTATCATTCAGAGCATGCTGGGCTGGCATAAATTTATTATTCGCGGGCCCAAATGCTTCTGAAGATTGTTCTTTGTGAGCTTCCTAGGAGCAATCCTTAATAATCGGCCGTTGGGCTTAAATTGTGCAAAAAGACTCGTAATTCGGTGATGCATTTTCCGAATTCTATGCTAGCAAATATTTGGTGTGACAAATGTGTAACATTCTACACTACTAGTTCAATTTTAGTGTTATTTATCATGAAGTCACAATTAGAAAAATGTAGGCAAATGCAAATTTTCGGGCAAGGTTTCCTCTTAAAGGCAGCACCAACGCTCGGAACGCCTTCTGAGTTCTCAAAGGATTCTGAAAGAGGAACTCGAAAAATGGTTGAGGTTCAAGTTTCTCGGCTCAAAAATCATTTGTGACCAAGAAAATCGCTCAGAAGACTCGTCCTCAATCTCGCGGACGAGTTTCTTTTTCGTCGTGCGCTTTCTATGGGGTCGACTAACCGCCTTATGGGTGAGGACATGGAAGAGACTTTCGGTTATACTCATATCCAAGGGTTATGGCGCTCTAACTAGCGTGGAAAATTATCTGGACAACTCGTCCACTAAATTGCGGACGACCCTTCTGGAACAATTTTCTTGGTCAGGAATGAGCAACTCTGTGTATTTGAGCCGAGAAATTTCAGCCTCAACCATTTTTTAGGTTCTTCTTTCAGAATCCGTCGAGAACTCAGAAGGCGTTCCGAGCGTGGGTACTGCCTTCTAGTATAGTAAGTAGTTAGCTTTCAAATACACAGAGTTGCATCAATCTCTGTGATATTTGTCGAAAACCACCTTAAATTTGTGGGTATTGGGATATTATCCTTGTTTATCAGGTCCTCACAAGATTTTTAGCAACACTGAAAAATCATGGGGAATGTGTCGCTTTCATTTCTGCTGAGAGAGACTGAAGAACGCTTTTTTCTCTAGCTCTGGAGAAGTTACCCGTTATTATTAGTATTTAACCCACATAGAAATCTATACGTTCAAGTAATTACAAGAGGAGTACAATAAAAAGACTACGATCCTCCCCCTCCTCCTCCGACCGTCTCAAGAACGCTGCTATAGGTGTAATTATATGCTCTGTTTATTGATTTGTTAGTAAGTAAGCGGATTATATTACAGTAATTTCCTCAAACACCTTTCAGGGGAACGAAGGAAGGACAGGTGACTATGTCTGCTCCTTTCTAACCACTCTCATTTCAGAAGCAATGTCCAGGCGTACTTCCTCCGATTCTCACCAACTGGGACTTCGTACCAGTATATCTTCGATCTCTAGAACCTTACGATTCACTAATGACAGATATATTCACCTCAATTCCATTCTTTGGAGATTTCTTCCGTAAACCTAGGAGCAATTCCTGTAACGGACGTGCAGATCCCGTCCAGATGATGATCAAGCTCAGCAAGCACACTCAGGTGTAACGGGTGCAAATGCTCACTTCGACCTTAGCTACAATTCACCTTTATACTTACCAAATACGTACCGGTATATGTGTAGATATCGTGTTTTAGTTTCAAGCGTGTAGAGACGTAGCAATATGTGTTTTGCTGCAAATTTTCTGAGCTATTGCCTTGACAGTATGTGTACACATACGAGTATCGCTCATTGAAAAAGATATTTTATTGTTATTTTTTCCTGAGGAAACACTGTTAATAATAATCTCAGCATAATAAGCACAATTTGATACTCGTAGGAATTGGAGTTCGTTGATTTCTAGCATGAAGATGATGATGAACGCGTTGTTAAACCGATGCTATCGTGTCACCAGTAAATTCATCCTCAATTCGAGACGAAATACCTTCAAAACATGATCTTATATTCGATACACAATATCTACATCATTGATTTTTCATAGATCGCTACACTCTCATAGGTACGACTCCCACGATTTAAACATTCAGATCCATTTACGACAAATTCTTATACACTACATGTCGATTAACAAGTACTAAAGGAAGTTATTGTACGAGTAGTATAAACATGCATAGAAAAGATATTTCGTTCACCTGACGATCAACTAGGAATATAATTTTTACAGTGATGAACTAGATACTTCTCAAGAATGGGGCGCAGCTTCTGGTTTAGAGCACGTCTTTTCAACAAGGCATTTATATAGATTATTATTCTGGTTTTTACTAGTCACAAAGATTTACATTTCAGCCACCTAATAGTTCGCATTTCCTCACTACCACCTTTACTTATACTAGTACTATGTTGGGTATTTGCTCAGAATTTCCAAGGATTTTCCTTAGAAATGAATAAATATGAAACCTAATCGATAGAAGGAAATTTCAAAAAAGTCAGGATCGAGTATACTGAATCAAAAACTTTGGAAACAATTACACCCAAAATATGTTTGCTTGAAAGCGTTATTAAATTAATGAACTACATAAAAAATTTAAAATTATAATTTTACTTAGATTAAACAGAGACAATCGAATGACACTAGTATGATGGCGAAATAGAAAAAAGCTCTGGTACTCTGCTGTTCAATTAGGAATCCTGACAATTATTCAAAATTTGTAAAGAATCCAACATGAAATTTTTACGTTTAACTTCTGGCTAACTTATAGTTCCGGTTTTCCAATTCTACAGTTGTTCCTGTTTTGAACGCATTCAATTTTTTGAAAGCTAGAGGGCGCTTTCAACGGTGAATGTGTCAAAATTCAATTTCGTTCGAAAATCAAAAGCACTCATATTCTAGGGCAAGAATGACTGCTATTCGAAGATTTGTAATATTTTCTATTAGAAACAATCTTTCTCTCAGAAGTACAGAAAACAGCTGCTCTGGAGAATAATCATGAAACATCTGGATATAAAATTTCTGAGATGAGCTTTTCAATACTATCCATATCCAAGCATTAGCGTTTACAGTCAAGACCTTACCTTTACCTTTACAAGCCTTTACAGCCCACTTATATAAATGAACACTTCCTGAATGTTAAATAAATAAATATCTCTTAATCTGGAAGTTTTGTGCGTCTCCAGCGAAGGTTTACTTGTGTGAAACAGATTTCTCATTTTTTACGAGTTTGAAGAAAAGAAGCGTTCTTCCGAAGTTCATATAGATTATTTGAGCAAATAAAATTATGGCTCAAAGGCGTCTGGTTGTTATTCAAAAATGAAACTACCGAGAAATCCGAGGTTTAAGGGCAGTGTACCACCAGAATTTGGTTGGTGAGGAATGTCAGGGATAGCCTGCTCTATAACCCTGCCATAGTATCAACCCCAAAAACCTGCTCGTTTTGGAGAAAGAGCTTTATCAAATATGAAATCCGTGGCAATAGAAGCTACAATGCAACAAGAAACAAAACTCAAAGCAAGGCTCTGAACGAAGGCAATGGGACTGCAGTTCTACCCGTGTCGTCTGATTATCCTTAAAGACATATTCCTGCAGGGGGAATACTCTAACATTCATTCTTAGGTCGTTTATTGGCATCGTACTTTGACGTGTCGTAGCCTTTATTAGCAAGGATTTCATTTCAGATAAGGCTTTTATCCAAAATGAGTAGGTTTCGGAGGTTGCTAATATGATAGGTTATAGAGCAGGCCCTTCTTGATAGTCCTACTAGAAAAACCCACCAACCAAATTTTGGTGGTACACTGTCCTTAACTCTGCAGCTGCGCCTTTGGGTATGAAATCATGCATTCTGCAAAAGCATTTCGCCGCTCATTTTTGTCTGATCCGCTTCGCGCTTCCAGAACTTTAAAAGCAAAATTCCACCAGTTTTTGTAATATTTACATCTGGTTTTTTTTCTAACTCATGAGCTCTTTTTTGCAAAATTTAATCAGTATGCGACATTGACCATGCAGTGGATAAGATTTCTATAAAGCGTGAAACACAAGCAGTTTTTCATCTTCAATGGACAATCTAATTCCCAGAAGCCCCACACATCCAACAGATATTATGGATACTACAGCTCTGCTCGTCTAATGCACTTATCTGTGACGTATCTCAAAGTGCACATGTACCAAAGTTCTAACGCGGCATGGATGTCCACCGTTTTTCAAGCATCGCGTTGCGGCGTCGCGCGCGGCTATCACTGGCCAAGCCGCTTAGTGATGGAGCATCCTAGTTAAGATTTATTGCTATTATGAAGATGAAGTTCCAGGGTTTCACCTTCCACAAAAGCAAAATTACTGTTTTAGGCGAGAAGAGCGCTGTTTATAGATTTTTTCGGTCCCACTTTAAAGCTAGGGGATTGCTGGGAGACTAGTAGCTTAACAAGAAACCTGAAGCTTTTATTCCGTTCTCGCAGAATTTCTTGTCAATTAATTTTTGATTTTTGAAGAGCTTTACTGTCATATCGTCGCACATTCCCAGGTCTTTTACGGAATTCAGACGTAGTTTATCCTCGATGCAAATGTAGACACAGAATTAAAGCATGTCTAGTATGTGATTTTTGAAAGGTGAAGAAGGCTTTTTTGATGGAAGCGCGTTACATTTACTAGCCATGATGATATAATTTTTCCTCCTTCTCTGGCTTAAAAATAATAGAGTAAGAAATAACTGACATAACTGTATTGGTTTCAAAACCGTCGCCTGGCTTAAAAATAATAGAGTTAGTTACCCCTCAATGTTATTCTAGCACTTCGAAAACTGACATAGCCACTTTCACAAGTTCTAAGCTAAAGATTTTTAACAGAGCTGTTTTAGAAATTTTCAAGGTTCCTGATGATTCCGTCTTTGTAGAGACTAAAATTCCCAACTCCTGACATAACTGACATAACTGTATTGGTTTCAAAACTGTCGGCTCCCTTTGTGGGACCCTTCATATAATAAATTTAAAAAAGAGCGCAAACTCACATAACAAAACAGCTGAAAGACAAAAGAGACCGGCGCTAGCTACTGCCATATAGAATGACCATGATAAGACGCTCCGTTCGTGACCCTAAACCAAGATGTCTAGTCTGTTTCACAAAGTTGACTGATATATTCAGAGTCTGGCACGAGCTGGTTCGAGGTCAAACAAGGCTTCATAAGATAAAAAGGTTCAGAAAAAATGGTATGTTGCTGGAGCGAAGCCTTGGGTCTTCACATCATTACGTATGAAACTAGAAAATATCAAGAACCGAGAAAATGCGGCGAAGTAAATAAAATATAAATAGAAATATAATGCTTTTTGCATCCTCTGGGCGCAATTGCCCTAATTAGAGAAAAGCTTGACAGAAATCTCCTAGAGAAAAGGCACGCCTTTTAAATTTAGACCAGAGAAACAACTTCATAGGCTCCTTCCACAGCGAGGCAGCGAGTACGCAATGAAACTCGTCCATATTTGAGCAAAGGTCAAGAAAAAGGGGGATAGGTATGCAAAATTCTATGACGGAGTATTGCTTGTGAAGGAATTTATGACTTTTTCGTGAGTTAAGTGGCTCTCCAACTGGAAAGCCAGCTCAGCTAATTCTGAGCAATAATTTTTCTTCAATTTCATAGGGAAAATCACGTCTTCTTTCGTAAAATCTTTTACCTTTACCTAAATGCTTTAACTTTAAGACACTTAGCACATCATATGGCAGCACGGAGGTTTTTTTTTTCGCAGCAGTGGTTTCCTTGTACGGTTTCCTTCTGGTTATTATTAATCCATTCATATCTGATTCTGCAAGTCTTGCACTCTGATCCTCACTGAAGAAGGGTTGTGCTGCTTCATTCTTGTTCTGGACAAATATACTTTTGCTTTTCATCCGTGGTTTTTTTTTGGCAAAAAATTACAAAGAGAGTAAAGTAGAGTAAAGTTGTGCACAACCGAACAAATTTTAGCAGTAGAGTGATTAAGAACGACTTTTAAGAGATGAGATAAGGAAAATGGAGGTTTTGTAGACCACGTAGTAAGAGAGACCGCAAATGACAAAAAGAGAACTTTTTGAGGAGATCTTTCTAAAATTCTTGGAGGTAAGGGCTGAAAACAGCTAAACCTTTGTGAGTGAGATCGAGAAAAAGGAAGCAGCTTATTTTTGAGATCGAAATCATAACTGTAGATTGCGCGGGACCGAGTTATACTGAGTCGATAACAAGTTTGCAAAATTTTCACCGCACAAGGCGTCGATCTTGGCTGCCAAGTAAGAAGTCAGTCTCTTGGGCCGACACGCTAACCAATCAGCCATTTTACATCCACAGTTTTTGGAGTAATCATTTGCAACATATCTGGATCGACCCATGATCGATCTGCCCGGTCTTGCAATGTCGCGAGATTCTCGTGAAACTATTACGTACGTGGAGAAATTATTGTCGTCATGTTGGTAACGTGGTTGGTCATGATATGGCGACTTCACTACAGGCCCAAAAGTTTTAATACTTCGGTTTATGAGCAACAAAATAGAAAAGGAAGAAAAACGAGCAAGTATCTCCCAAAGCTCATGATTTCGTCTTTTTTCTGTCGGTTATACCCGTCCTAACGCGATTTTTTCTGCAAAGACAACTTCTCACTGCTTCATGGGAGGCTTCATTTTCAAGAGCTACAAAAATCCAGCTCGAGCCAGGCCCTGGATATACTCTGCACTTTCCAGAAAGAAAATCCTCTGAAAAAATCGAGTAAAAAAGTCCACATCATTACACACTTCGGCATCAATTGAGAGCGCTTTTTCGTAAACGAAGAGAGCTCAAATAGTCCCCAGAGGGCCTGAACTGAACAAATAGATGCGTGTTAACTCACATACTCATAGGAGAACAAGTCATGAATTGGCATGTGTTGCAGAGTGAATGTGTGTCCTTCGAGATTCGCCTGCCAGTACACAAAACACGCTGTCCCCACACATACACCTAGAAGAAAACCAAGCTTTGCTTTCTCATGTGAGCCCTCATTAGCAGGAAGCCCAACTTTGCCAGTCTACTAATAACAGGCAGCTATAAATTTTGCCTAAGGCAGCAGCGCTAGAACGTACCCGTCAAAAGGACGATGAACGTCGTTGACATACGACACTTCTGACAGCAGAATGGCCCAGCCACGACGACAGCACATGCCATAGTTATGGACGAGATCAGAAGACCAGCAATTACTACTTCGAAGGCTGTAAAATGAGACGAACAAATAAGAATTTACTGATTTAATTACGGGTGGATTGGCTATTCAACCTCAAAATTCGATACCTATTTTCACTTCTATAAAATCGATATGCGCCTTCAGCATTATTGGAACCGCAAACCTTTGGCTACAAAAGTGCTCTTCGAAAGCTCTAAAGACTGGGCTGTTGCCAACCTACAGCTAACCTTTTCAAAAAGTTCGGAAAATTTGACGCAGTTAGCTACTTCTATGACTTATATTTCCTCCACACTGTTATAAAGAAAGAATTAAGATGCTAGGAAAATGCGAATCCTTTCCTAGCATCTTAATTCTTTCTTTATAACAGTGTGGAGGAAACACTGTTATAAAGAAAGAATTAAGATGCTAGGAAAGGATTCGCATTTTCCTAGCATCTTAATTCTTTCTTTATAACAGTGTGGAGGAAATATAAGTCATAGAAGTAGCAGGTAAAAAATTTCTGGAACCTTGTATCCTCTCTCATCCCGATCTCACACCAGGAAATTCGGAAATTTACTTCAGATGGTGGACACAAACGGCAGCTGGAACTATGAAAATGCAATTTTCTGGCTTTTCGCCTGTACTGAGTCGTTTCTGACATCAAATGCATATTTTGCTTCACTAAAATGAGAATAAAGCAACCTAAGCCTTACTCGTAGATCGATATTGATCAGTTTTATGTCTTTTTTCTAACACACGCTTTAGAGTCTTCCAGCAAATTTAGGAAATGTTCCATGAAGTCATTGCACAATATTTCCCACAACAAAATTGTAAACTATTTTACAACAGTTAGGAGGATTTTTGGAGCTATATTCTGAATTCACAGATTTCATAACAAAAATACTCTTTTCTTCTTGTTATGCCCCTTTTTTTGTTCATATATCTGGGTAATGTTTAAAGAGTTTTGTCCTGGCACTGAATCACAGGGAAACTTTTGTAGAGCAGAGCTTCTACTTTCGTAGTAGTAGAGGTTATTAGGAAAATCTTTATATAATACACCGTAAAGAAGCTCTCAACCAGATTATCTAGACCGATCCTTTACTTTCCGAAAAAAAAAACTGATTAAACGAGGCATTTTCCATGAAGCCAACCAGCTCACAACGATATTAGGTCGAAGAAAAAATCTTTCTCTTCCTTTTTTCCGAACGGCGATTTTTAAAAGGTTTATTCACCGTCAGGGCATAGCGTGTACTATTCGAAAATTTCATACAAATAATTATGATTCCTGACGAATTTCTGCAATTAATGTGTTTGCAGATGGGGCATGTACTGACCTAAACAAAAATTTTCTACCTTCTCTCACTAACAGAAGTTTCTATTCGGGCGTTTCTTATGTAATCAATCTCATAGAGCAAAGAGAAGAGCCTCAGTTTTGATTCAAAATACATAGTTCATGCCTTATAGAGGAAATTTTGGCTATGCAAGATGCCTTTTTGCTACTCTGGGCTGAATATTACGCCTTTTCAATTTGAACTCATCTACTAGGGCGCTTTCTTGAAAATTACTCATACTCACTGCTAGCTAAGAAAATAATCTAATTTTTTGGGCACAGACGCGTAAGATTCTGAGCAATTTGCAAAAAGTCAGCATTCCACAAAAAACTTCGCATTTAGATAGGTACGCTGGATAGGTAGCTGGACGGAATCTTACATTTACCTCTTCCCATGAAAGTTTTTGCCTATTCTTTTTTCACTTCATAACGTCAATGTTTCCTTATTTTGATTGTTTTCTTTTTTCTGCTTGACTCTGTCACCCATTTATAGTCCGTCGTACTACCACGTAATAAATAGTAGCAGCAACAAAAAGCCCTTTGCGAAGTGAACAAGGTTCACAGTTATAGAGAGGTAGCGCTCCATTTTTTACCCTCAAGCAAGCAAGACTCTACGGCTTTGGTGCAGAAGCTTTTCATATTTCTGTCATCATAACTTATGTCAAACAAAAGAGTAAGATCTTCACATTTCAAAATTCTCTAAAAGAGAATTCCACTGCTTATAAACTCTGATACGTCAAAATTGAAGGTGTTTTTGGTCTTGCCCATCGTCAAGGAAAACAGGAGCTAAAATAATAGGTTCACTACGTATATGCGGTCTGTTCTTTATTTGTACAGAGCCCACGTCAGGTTTATAAACCATTTTGCTTAGTTTATTTCGGATTTGCAACTGGACTAAAGCCAGCAGCGAAAACCTCTAGAATAAACTTCACTTCTTCTGACTCTTGTAAATTACTGCGGCAATAACTCACTCTGCGTGGGCGAGTGCCTGATGGTGAGCAATCGACTCGGATAGAGATCGTAATCGTCGAAAATCCATCGAAGCCGTTGTAGAACGGACGAAAGCCGCATATAGCAGTTTCCATAGGTACGAGTCGTCACGCATTGTTTTAAAATACCACGATGCATTTGTAGAGCATCTGTCAAATT
>KN551152.1:0-13603 GCA_000797555.1 Oesophagostomum dentatum | reverse complement strand
ACGCGAGGCACAGGCTCAGATGAGGTTGGCAGGGGTCCGGCGAATGGCATGGAACATCTCCTCCCATGTTATGGGAAGTCATCTAGGGTGACCAAAACAGCTGCGAAGAGGTAGTTTTTGCTCTTAGAAGGGTTGCAAGCCTTGCAACGGTTCAGAACTCAGAATACTTGCTATCAGAAGGATAGCCAATGACTTTTACTGCTTCATAAATTGCATCCGGTACTAGAAGTAGCGCAGCTAAGGTTTATATTACCAGTGCCAAAAGTTTGTAATTAGAAGAGGTTTTTCTACTAATAGGACAGCTCCTTCATATGATCCTCTTAGCAAAAAAATATAGAAAATAGATATAGAAAATAGCCGATTCCTATACTTTTCCTTTATAAGATTGACTTGTCAATTTCCTTGTCATTCACCTCAGCTCTTACTTAGAAGCAGCAGTCACGCTCGGAACTCTTCCTGAGTTCCTGACGTATTCTGAAAGAGGAATTCAGATGATGGTTGAGGTTCAAATTTCTCGGCTCAAAAATCATTCCTGACCAAAAAAATCGCTCCAGAAGACTCGATTTCCTGGACGAGTTGTCCAACTGGCTTTCCGCCCTAGTTAGAGCGTTGTAACCCCTGGATATGAGTAGAACTGAAAGTCTCTTCCATGTCCTCAAGCTCAAGATGGTAGACGACCTCAATAGAAAGCGCACGGCGAAAAAGAAAACTCGTCCGCGGGACTGAGGACCAGTCTTCTGGAGCGATTTTCTTGGTCAGGAATGATATTTGAGCCGAGAAATTTGAATCTCAACCATTTTTCGAGTTCCTCTTTCAGAATCCGTCGAGAACCCAGAAGACATTCCGTGGCTGCTGTCATTAATGTTTTTTCGTCTAGGTATACCTTATCTTGTCTTTCCGAAACAAAACTGATAAATACTTTTTTAGGCTTATCTACGTTTTGCCGATAGATTTTTTGTAGGTTATGAAAAAGACTATTCGCCGAAACGTATGTAACCCTAATTAGAAGAATTTAACAATCTGATGCTGGTTTCAAAAAGACAAGTATTAATATCTAAAAATTCTTCCTGGTTGGTATGTTTTTCCCTATTCCTTCATTTACTGCCCTCAAGGCAGTGTTTCGTTACTTGTTAACAAAGTTCTCATCTTCTTATGTAGTCAATAAATAAATGAGACGAGGCGATTTTTGAGACAAGCTTGCAGGAGCATCAACGAAATCCAGAGATGGCAAATTTTTGGAAAAGATCGGGAAGTCTGAAACTTCAAGCGGCTGTATCTTCAACAGCAAAAGAAGTTATTTTGGCAAAACCATTCTATGAAGGTCCAACTAGAAAATCAACAGAATTCAAATTATTAGTATTTTTACTGCTTATCCTTGGTTTCTGATTGCCTTCCATACAAGTGAAAGGTACGATGCGATTGCCAAATGTTCAGAGACTCTCTGCGTATAGATCAGGGCAGAAAGCTGAAGTTGCTGTTTGCCCGGCTGAAGAAATTAAAGAAGAAAAACAACTTAAGTACAACTGATGGAAATTCGTGCTTGAGTTGAGAAACAAAACTCGACTCATTTACAATAGTCAGCATCTGTATATATAGAATTTGAAAAAAAGTTGGTAATACTGTTCAGAAATTCTAGAGGAACTCCCCGAAGTGTGCAACTAGAATTTTTTTGAAAATTCATAGATATGTAGGAGTAAATAGAAAAAATGCTGCATTTGTGTATTTTTTTACTAGATTTTGTGTACAGCTAAATAATTACCGTTATCGTTGTATTCTACGAGCATTTGCGAGTAATTTGATAAAACTTCAAAAGAAAGCAGTGACAGTGGAGAAGTAGAATTGAGAAGAAGAAGGATAATCTAAGAATTATTTTCTACTACCAGTTAAAAAATCATCTAACCATAAAGTGATTAGCTTCAGACAGTTGTGATTGATGCCTACATACTGTTGGAGTGAATCGCTTGAGATCCTGCGATTACAGTTCCGATTATATATAAGCACAGGAAAAGTAAAGCGAGGCATTCTGAAGGTGACAAAAACTGCTATTCAACACTTTACGAAGGCGGACATTATCCATGCAAGGTAGTTGCAATTCTTCGGCAATTCCCAAGGGACAGGCGCATAGGAAACGAATAGCGCTGCACTTTCAGAACCTGGACCAAATTGTTTCATCTAACAAGAGTTTTACTGCTTCGCACTGGCTGATACGACCAAAAACACGCTCAAGAGCTCTCCTATCCAGAAGCGCTTATTTCTATAAAAACTTCATTGTATTATCATATAGAAATCGCTCTAAACTTTCGTGAATACTTAAGATTACAAAGGCTTAGAAATGCATCTAATGAAAAGCCAGCCAGCTTCCACTAGCTAAAAGCCATCACGAAAATTACAGCCTTGAAGAAATAAGGATTTGATGGGTGGCGAGATAGATAAAACCCCGCTGAAAAGAAATGGTTACTTAGATATGGGAAAATGGAAACAAGAGAACTGGAGAAAACGTTGCCGGAATCGAAGAGGAGCGGTGAAAAAGCAGGTGAAATAAGCGAAAGGGCACGGAATGAGATTTAAAAAGTGCGATCGCGGAACTGCTTGTTATTAAACCTAGTACGACCGAGAAAGGTGCGGAGCTTTCTTCGAAAACCGAATTACGAGTAGAGTAGGAATAGCCCAGGCATATTCCCAGTAACACTACACGATCTCCTGTCAGAATAGATTCTGTGGGGTGTTTTTCAGGTTATTGGCGAAAGAGCAAGAGCCAGTCGAGCTGCAGCAATAATCAGGATAAGCCAAGATGTATCAACAGCTCCGTTGCCGAGTGAGGTGGGAGGAGGGCGTAGAGAAGTCAAGGCGCTTAAACATGGAGACTAATGTCACAGAAGCCGGCAGCGCCTGGCTGCGACCTCACAATCTTCTTAGTTCCTAAAAAACGCCTACACGATGCATTTAGAGATATCTCTGCTCAATTATTTCCTATGCCTCAAACAAGACTAAAAAGTTTGAAAAAAAAATTGGAAGAACATGAATTTTTCTAGCAAAGAAATAGCCAGATTCATTGACCACTCATGAAATATTTAGAGCACTGTCAACTGGAAGTAGTTCTGCTTTACTGCATGCATATAAATTCTACTGACTTCTTATACTATATGCTACAATAGCTTCAGAGGCAGCACCCACGCTAAAAATCGCATTGCTCTTTCTTAAACTGAAAAGTGCCTTTGAACCTGTTAAACACAAGGTACTTGAAATTCCCCAAAATTTGCGAAAAATACTACATTTATCACCTGTGTAACATTTTCCGAAGAGCTCTGACGAGCTGTCCCTAACCGTTTTTTTTTCTCGAATTTCTCAAATAAGTAAAGTTCTTTGACAGATCGGTCGCTATGACTTCTGTTTCTTGTTTTGTGCTGACATTTTGCGCTGTGGCCCTGGCTATTACTTTGGCTTTCGGCTATTCAACCACTCAGCTTTCATAAAGCATCTGGATCTCGAAATCCTATTTTAGCGTGGCTGCTACCTTTGAACTCTAAGAAACAGTAAATCGGTACCAAACTGGAGCTAACCCAATCTAGCTGTGCTAGAAAAATTATGGTACGGTCGTTGAATTCTGACTATAGCTTTATCTCCTCTTCAACAGAAACGAACGCCTTTATAGAATTTCAAAGTCTTCTACGTAAAAGGCGCGCGTTTGATCTAAAAGAATTTTCAGCTTCAGAATAGAGTTTCATAGAATTATTACTGGTAGTCATAAATTAAAAACTCTCATATTTCGAGGCGAAAGTTTTCATGATCAGAGGTCGTGCGAAATTCCCAAAGCGAAGTCTAGTTGATGAGCAAACGTCTCTATTACAGGCAGTGTGCCCCACCAATATTTTGTTCTCGAGTTTTTCTGGGAAAACTATCAGGGAGGGCTTGCTCTATAACCCTATTTAGTAGCGGCCTCAGTAGCCTGTTCATTTTGGAGAAAAAGCTTTGTCAAAAATAGGCTCTTTACCGGTAAAATCTAAAATGGAACAGAGAACAGAAGTCGCAGCAGATTCCGTATGAAGTATGCATCGGCATTTCGAATTTTCAAATATTTCCAATATATTTTTTCTCAGGGAAATGGACACGTAAGTAACATTTTTAGGATTATGCAGTCCGCGCAACATTGCGCTGTTAAATAATAATTGCCGGTCTTTCAAATACAAGAGAAACATATCAAGCTTAGATAATGTCGATTAATTCGGTTTTCTGCATAACTAGAATCAATTAGCCGTAAGAATACTTAAGACTGTTACATATCCGGGAAAGCCTTGTCTTCAAAAAATTTAATTTCTAAATTATTCGAAATTCTATTTTCCGAACAACAGTACGAGGGTAATATGCGCTGCTCCCTTATCAGTACGCCTGCGTGTATCCTCAAAAACATATCCATGCAAAAGGAGTAACTTATCTTTAACTGTTGGTGGGTTTTTTGGTTCCGTACTTTGACGTGTCGTAGCTTTTATTAGTATAGATCTCGCTTTTGACATGTCTCTTTCTTCAGAATGAGAAGAGCTTGGATGTCTTACTATGGCAATGATATAGAACAGACTTTCAATAGTAGTTCTATTAGAAAAACTCTCCATCAAAATTTTAGTGGCAGGCTGTCTTTAATAGAGCAACGGTTCCGTAGATTTATTTTTAAAAAGCTTAGCTTCCTTTAGTGTACTGAGGCGAATTTTGTAGTAGTTTCCTCTCCTTATTTCAATAGTGGGCATAAGTTAATCTGAAATAATCCCATATCAAGAGGGATGTCCCCAAATTTTGGTGGGTTCAAAACTGTTTTACAAGAAAAATTTCGCGATTCCGCGCATGAGTCATTTAGAGTAATTTTCTCGATCATGAGTGACTTCTGAGCCAAGATATTTGGATCTCGAACCTCTTTTTAGTTCGCCTTTCAGAAATCATCAAGAATTCAGGAAGCGTTCTCAGCGTAGGTGCCCTAAGACCGTGCGAGGGAATATGAAGTCCTAACATTTTATAGCTCATTTTTAAAATTATAACTCCCCTTTTATATCCCTTATTTATCAGTTTGTCCAGTTTCTACTCTTCTTCAGTCCAGTTTCATTTTTTGTTGTGGGAAATGCACTAATCTTTACCAGATTTAATACACTGCATACGGGCATGTGTCTGACAATGAGCTGACCGCGACGCAATAGCTCGCGCGACAGAGACGGAGGACTTCAGGAAAGTAAGGGGCCTGGGGTAGTGACGCAGAGGAAAATTGTAGGATTTCCAACTGCCGTCGTTGATGCACTGCCCAAAACTACGGCGGCAGCGAGCAGCATTGCGATCGGCTCGGAAACATGTATTTTTCTCATTGATAGTAAACAGTAAACGCTAATTCTGCACTGGCTCACTGCAAATTCTCAAAATTGGATAACGAAAATTTAAATGTTTAAAGGCAGCACCCACGCTCGGAACGCCTTCTGAGTTCTTGACGGATTCTAAAAGAGGGTCTCAAATATGGTATAAGGTTCAAATTTCTTGGCTCAAAACTTATTCCTGGCCGAGAAAACTGCAAAACTCGTCCGCGATTTGACGGACGAGTTTTCTATTTCGCCGCGCACTTTCTGTTGGAGTCGCAGAAGGGCCCTACAATCCCACACATATCCAATGGTCATAGCGCTTTAACTCTTGTGCAAAACCAAATGGACAACTCGTCCGTGAGATCAGGGACGAGTTTTGTAGAGCAACTTTCTCAGATAGGAATGATTTTTAAGCGAAGATTTTCGAACCTCAACCCATTTTTTGCGTCCCTCTTTCAGAATCTATCAAGAACTCAGGAGGCGTTCCTAGCGTGGGTGCTGCCTTTAACAATAGGGGTGCCCAGATCAAGCTTGTTATATTTAGAGCTAGTAGAATAGCCATTTCAACTGGATTCCTGTACGACATTAATGAACAGGTTCAAAATTATCTATTCGCTACTCGAATGCTCGATTTCTTTCATACTCGAATAACCGCAAAGTCCAAATTCAGTTTAGATAAACACTCCCGGACTTGAAAACAAAATTTTAGGTGTGGAGGAGAAAGAGCACTTGTGAACGAGGAGACCTACAGAGGCGAAAAACGTCTGCACGAATAAAACTGCTGTAATCAAGGCTGGACTACCTAAGTACGAGGCGATTTAGGATGCAAACAGTTGCGGAAGCGAGGTGTGAGACACGCAGTTCCCAGCGGAATACTTAACCGGACACACAGATATTCACGAGTGCCGAATCAATGCCGGCAAAAACGCTCCCATTGCCAATTACAAACTATTACGAGAGCTTACGCCCCTAGGCAATTGTCTGACTTTATGAGGACCAATCGCACCTGGCCGAAGAACATCACTGAACAAGCTCAAAAAAAATTTATCACAGGCATTCAGTATAATATTAGCTACAACATTATTCACAATAATATATACAGACATTTTCATACATCATATAAGGCTAGCTATCCGTACTGACGTTCTTCCTATTTCCACTCGTCAAATTCTTAAAGAAGGCTTTTAACGAAGGCTTTGATGCTGACATCTTCATCGCTCCTGAGCATCTAAAACAGTGTTTTCTTACTTATTGTACTTGCACTAGAATATCTTGTAAAATGTAAATAAGTAGAATTGTAAGGACACAGCTTCATAATCTGCTCGCATTCAACTTTCAGTTTTATCTTATTAGATTTTTTTTACTCAAAGAAAAACATAGCGTAACCATAGCAGCAGATATTTCGTTGCACTAATGCTCGTCTTAGGAGCTCAACAAAGGCGAAGTCATATAAGATTGAAAGACAGTGATATTCGGGAAATAGCTAAAATAAAAGAAAGTATTTAAAAATGAAATAAGGGAAAAATTTCGTCATAATGCTCGCACGAACTCTTTCCAGACTTAAAAATTAAGAGAACGGAGGGGGGAACCAAATATTCCATAACTAGTAGAGTCCCAAGCGTTGCGTAAACATTTTTCTATGAATGTATCGAAGGCAATAAACGTTATGGTTCTAACCATAGCAACAAGGACTAATAGACATAAGGGAGAATAAGCTACCTTTTAAAATCACAAACAACCTCTCAAGGCCGAAATCAGGGGTAGGGGAGAGGGGGTGGGGTTCGATAAGATATCTATGAACGAAAATCTAAAGAAAACAGCGAAGACCAAATAAAGCATAGCTGTATTTTCTGGCGAAATCTAACACGGATCAATGACATTATAAAGCCTCAGAGTATAAAAAGCACTATTTACAGGAATAGCAAATGGAGCTTTAAGTGCACAAAAACTACAAATCGAAGAACTAGAGGATCCACAGAATGAAAGGCGCAAGCGCAGGAATTTAACTTCTCGTAAAAATCCCTCAGAAAAATTTCTATTCCTGTTTATTCAGCACTGTCCGGTCGATACCTCCAAGAAGCGCAGAAAACCACTTATAAAACTTTCGCAAACTATTATCGACCAATATTAATCGCAGTCAAAACATTAATTCGACGATGGAGTTGCGCACATGTTGAGTAGAGCTACAGTAATCCATACATCATTGCTAAAGTTTTCAAACGGATAAAATGAAAAGTATAACGGAAGATCGTAAAACGGAAAACTCCGCACATTCCTGGTTCATGGGTTTTTTAATTGAAAGTCAAAAATATGTTTAGATTCATATAATAGGGTTTTGATTACCCAAAGCATCACCATCGCGCTAGATCTTATCCATTCATACGGCATTAATGATACTTTAATTTACAGTAGGAGTTGTGCTTTTAACACTTCTATTTATTAAAGTTGGGTAGAAATGAACGTAGACGTCCCAAAAGCATTCGTTAGCGTTCTTTCTTCGTTGATTTTCTCGACCGAATTGTTTCGAAAGCCTACATGTATAGAAGATGAGTAAAATTAGAGCTGAGCACACGTTAAAAGGAAAGAAACATTTGATAATGATCACCAAAAATAGGTGCCTTTCAAGTCCATGTAGAAGACGTAAATCATGTCGGAAAACGACAAAAACCGTAGAATCTTTAGACTTTGAAAGTAAGCAACTAGGAGTAATTCCTCGGTTAGACAAGAAGAGAACCATTCAGATATATATAACAGCTGATAACAATTAACACTTAGATGTAGGACACAACTTCAGAGAAGAAATAATACTGCATAGGGTGGGGGCCACATGCTCTAAATAGTTTTCTTGTGATTAAATGTATACGAACCGCCGAGATTACCCTTTAAAAATGATGATGAATTAATCATAACAAAGAGAGGAATAAATCACCTCAACGTTTAAGCAAAAAAGTAAAGAGAAGGGGGAGGTTAAAGCAGATTACGACAACGGTAATTCTGCCTTCAAAAGAAATAACGCAGTGCAGAAAAGGTGGCTGTCTATACCTCACAAATCAAAAACTGATTAAAATTTAAAAGAGTTCACCGCAAGTTTCTAAATGCTGTACCTAGGCTGAAAACACCTTCTGCGTTCTCATCAAATCTGATCGGGAGGTTCCAGGAGTCAGCGAAAGTGCAAAAAATTCATAGCAAAGGTGTTCCTAGCTGAGAAAATGCCTATGAGAGGCCATAATTAGTTGTATTAGTTTTTTTTTAGACGAGATTTCGCGAGAAGCTCGGTTGCCAAATCATGGCAGAATCTATTGCCCCAAGGCGCCTACGACCCTACAAATTTAGCGAAAAAAAAAACTTGGAAGAGGTTTAACGATGTATCGTGTTAAATCAGACAAAATCAGACATTATGTGTAGATTATATATAGGCATATCAAGCATTATTATATGTGACAAATACATGTAGTATGCAGGTGAGTGGACGTTTTCCGTGTTTTCCGCTTGAAATTATACGGTTGCAGATAAAGTGCTACTTTAGTTTAAACATAAACGACTGTATATTAGAAAAACACTCTAAGCATGTAAGCAGAGAACGACTACTATATAATGAAAAAGTTACGTACTGGGCTATGACTGCAAAATCGTCCATAAGTTCATCCTCAAATGGATTCATCATGCCGAAGTTGCTCTGAATATTTAAGCATTCGCGTGTAATAACAAATTAGAAGAATAAGCTGAAACGTACTGCGTGGGAGCGATCTGTCGAGTTAGATTCGGCTTCCTCGGACAGCAGCTCAATCATCTGCACAAGGTGGGATCTCGGTGATGACTGTACTGCTATCCGCACGAAGTTGTGCAACGAAATCACAAAAATTTCCCTCCATTCATGGCTATAGTATTTTCGAAACGCCTGGCAGGCCTCGGGCTTTGGATGGTAAGGGAAGGCTATAAATAGGTGGATAAATAGGAAAAATATAAATTTATTAATAGATGCCTTTGTTGCGCGCTTTCATACTAAATGTTTATGTTTTAAAGTAAACATTCCTTTGCCCCCGAAAATGGAAAGAGGAAGATTTAGCTTAGGCAATGAGCGTGAATATTTTTTTTTAATTTTAACGAATTCTGAACTCTACCGGTAATTAACTTTAAGGTCCTTCAATGCCATGCGTAAGTTTTATGAACCTTCAATTCCACACATATACTCTATTCGTTCGATATAGGCGACCGCCCGTCTAAGGCAGCAGCGGCGCGTGCGCGGTATAATGTACAGCTCATTCGTAGGACTAGCGACGGGCGGGGCTTACAGTCGGCAATCAACATCATGGTAAGAATGGCTTAACGAAAAGACGAACAATTTCTGAATTATCAAGAAGCCTTTTCTAAGCAGCTGAACCTTTTTTAGGCCTCCTAGCCATCAGCTCGTCTACTGCTTAAAAACAATCAACTGTTAGTTATAAGCCCCGCCCGACGGTAATCCTACGAACGAACCATATGTGACCAGGCTCTTCTCTTGTTTTTTTAACAGATTTTTTTTGTGATTTTCGCTTATTTATTTACCACATAAAATTCGTCATAAAAGTCAGACGCCTATTTGAAGAATTTGATTCCTTGTCGGATTACAGCGCTAGCACTAACAAGCAGGCGTGACAACTGCCACAGATAGGCGGCCGGTTCTGCCGAACAAACAGATGATAAGTAATGTTCTTTGCTAAGTAGTTTGTAATAAAAAGTGCAGGCTGATACTGCTCTCCAAGGAATGCCCACAGTCCATCTATAGGAACAGTGCTGAGTGCCTCGCAGTTGTATGATTACGTACTAGTTCCACAACAACGACCGATGAGAATTTGAGTAGTAGAGGTGTGTCAAGTGGCTTGTGAGCCCCTGCTCAGCACAAGTAACTCTCTTTTATTGTTCTAGTGATGACGGATCGTCACTGCACAGCTGTTACGCAGTTACACAACCGTGAGCAATTCAGCACTATTCGGATGGATAGACGGTATGTACACCTTTCCGAATTCCCAGAAAGGAGAAAACTCTCGAAATTCCCAAAAAAAGAAAAACTCAAGGCAAACGCCTGAAGCAACGTTACAAAAAACGGTAATAAAAATGTGTAACAATTTCTGCTGCATTAAAAAAAGACTTACCGAACCATTCGGCCCAGACTGGATTATTCTGAGTAAGCGCAGCACATTTCAGGAAAAACTGGTTGCATTTATCTATGCGCTTGTTCTCCACACATTTGACTAGATACAATCTGTACATATCCGTTTCGTAAACAATAGTAAGACGGGCATTTTCCTGAAAATTTTCATTTCAACAATACATTACAAGTTTTTTTTCACATTTTTATGTAGTAGTAGATGGTCACTGGATTAAAAAATGCTCAATAGCGAGCCCTAATATATCGCTGATTTCCCCAGCTTCAGAGTCACTTTGATCACGTACCATATTTTTATTGCACGCCATTTCTGTGAGTCTGACGTCACTTCTTCCGTGTCTCTGGCCTATTTATAACAATTCGGAACGGTTTTTGAAACGAAACCTGTTGCGATATCGGGAAAATCAACAGTGCCTAATTAATAAGTGATGGAAAAATGCAAGAAAAAATATAGAAAAGGCTTTCAAGATCGAACAGTATTCGACAGAGTGCTCTGAGAGTACTGAGAAATTCTTAGCAGCGATGTGTCGATGTGTATATTTTAAAAAACATTTTAAAAAACACAACAAACAATAAATCTCAATTCAAAGAATGACTCACACCTGACAATGAATTGAAGACCTTCGCTTTCCACAGATCCCATAACGATTTCAGAGCGTCAATATCCAAATTGTCGACCGCAGCCAAGGAGTCCGCAACAAATTTGTCGACCTAATAAATGGAGAAGTAAGGAACTGGTACAAATAAAAAGTCAAGAAAAGAAGAAGTAAACAACTGGATTCGATCATGTTCAAAATATCCAGAAGATTTGTACTTTCAGAAAGAGATACTTGTTGTTAGTTAAGATTATACTTTAGCCTCATGCATGCATACTGCTGATGTGGTGTTGATTAAACCAGCAGAAAGTGAACGTTTTAAGGCATTTATTTATTGAAGAAGTAATGGAAGCCACAATCGGAGCACCTAGTTACGATATACGTTGAGTTACCCAATAAACGCCGGTAAACTACCCCGTGAATGCTGCCCGAGCCGCGCCACTGTGGTTTTACATAAACTGCTTATTTTTCAAAAAAATCCCAAATGGAGGGATTTTTTTCCTATTTCTGCTTCTAAGCCCGAACAGAAGAGTTCGAAGAAACCTTAAAGCATGCCAGGTTCGTAGTAGCGGCTGAAATTTGGGCAAGCATCGCGGTTCGGCCGCCAAAGCCGGGACTAGTTACCGGGGTTCATGCTCAGCTTCTCAGTTTACAAGCTACGCAGACACTATTTCGTAAGAATCACCCCAAGTTTCCAAAATCTTACTTTTTACTGAAATTTTGCCCATCAGGCTATTCAGTGCGATGTGTTCGGTAATCACACCCGTACTGCATGCAAACTCCTTACTTATCTGTTATCTAAGGGTAAGTTTACTTTAAAAAGCAGAAATTTCAGGTCCATCTGGAGACATAAACATATGTTCTACCGCTCAGCAGGACGATCAATCTCAATACCCAAGATCTAGGAAATAAACTCAAATCTGAATCTCAGAATTTCACCCATCAGGGTAACCCTTGCGCAAAACAGTTACCACAAAAAGAGAGGGTCAAAAATAAAGTGACTTTCGGGCCCAGTCCCTCCAAGTAAACCCATTAGAATATGTTCCAACAAAAAAGGCGGAATTCTGGATTTTCTCGGGTAAGCATTGCGGGAAATTGCCGCCATACCCAACCCAACGAAAAGAAAGCAAGTTCAGAAAAACTCACCCACCTGAAGCTTCAAGTCTTTTCCAGATTTGGTATCTTGATCGAAAGCCTTTAACGTATTATAAAGTCCTCGAAATAGAAGATGTTCTTTTACCAGTGAATCAGTTATCGTAGAGGCACCATTCATAGCAAATCCTAAAACAACAAGCGCTAGTCAGACAAAAAAAACACTACTCAAGAAAACTAATAAAACAAAAATGACCAATTTCAACCCGTGCTTGGAAACTAACCTTCAATTCAGCAAAATAAAGTGAATGTTCATTTGAAAACTTGCGCAAGTGAAATTTACCTTGAACAAAAAATTACCGTGAAAGGCTATCTGTTTGGGACCTAATGCACAGCGAGAGTGTTGCCCGAATTTCTCTATCGCGTCTGTTTTCATCTAGCTAAGGGATCTAGCACAGGAATTCATAACACGTTCGGAGATCCATGGAATAAGCTAGCTATTATGATAGGAATGACAAAGATGGGTTGTACCCTAGAAATCCAGCTGGGGGAATTTCGCGAAAGCGCCATCTACGAGAGATATATTGAGCCATTGTGTTGAAGAGGCATTTCACCCGAGTGAGCGTAGTTATATGTCGTCATAGAGTTAATTAACGGTACAAAATTCCACAGAAATTCGTAATTACCTACTACCTGAAGCGTAGTGATCAGATATATTCTTTTTCGCGGACTATGACTAGTGAGGTGGGCGGAGCCAAGCACCAAAACGGGATGCCGGCCGTGTTCAGATAGGTTAAAACATGGAGAACTAGCGTAATGCTGACCCTTCTTTTCGTTTCGACACGCTTCTTTGCTTTTCAAGTTGCTTGAACCCTTTTGTAGTCGAAAGCAAGATTGGCTCCGCCCACCTCACTAGTCATAGTCCGTGAAAAAGAATATACTGAAAAGAATAAATTACTTGAGGTGATTAGTTCAAAACTTTTCCAGAGGTCGTAACTATGCCTTGGTGGCGCTATTTCACCTTCGACCCCGAGGACGAAAGTCTCGGATTTCGCAAAAACTTCACCTAGGAGAAGGTCAAGGAATTATCTGAGGCGACTACTCGAAAAAACTAGGTTTATTTTGTATAGTGACGACTTTATCCGCAGCTTAAGATGATGTTTACCCAGAGAATCAAAAGCTCAGAATTGCCTCAAAACGGGTGCCAGACTATCCATCCTGGGGAAGGCAGGGCCGGGTCGCCATTTTTCACCAACTCGTCCGAATTTTGACACAGAATCAACGAAAATTCAAAAGGAAATGTGGACAACTTTGTAGACGTATTTGAGCGGGCCAATAGCTGAATCCACAGCCAGGTGGATAGTCTCGCAGTCCCCCAAAACTTGTAGATGGGGTTATTCCATTGGCTGGTTGCGAATGTAGTGTTTTGTTGTTTTTTT
>KN551151.1:25942-36541 GCA_000797555.1 Oesophagostomum dentatum | reverse complement strand
GTACACCTTCACTGTACAAGCTGAGAACGCTGTAGGATTGGGCCCAGAGGCGATGGTGCGGGTGGTTACAACATCAGTAAGAGGTTAGCTACTCTAGAAATTGTGAATATTTTGAATATTTTGAGAATGAATTACTAATTCCGTGCTCTTAGTTCCCGTGCTTGCTCCTCCTGTGCCTACTAGGAACGACACAGCCAGGTATGGAGCTGAAACCATTGCGATTCGCTGGGACAACCCGCTTGTGGAGGAGGATGACGAAGCGCCAGTGCGATTTGTTCAGGTTGGTCAAGAATTATTAGCCTTTGCTCTTTTGCTTAGGTTCCATCTATACTTTTTCGTAACAAACAAGGTTTTAAAGCTTGTATTGTACTTAAAGTTCTCCTAGTGAAGGTGGAGTACCAAAAGTCCAATCGAGACGAATGGGTACCTGTTGAAAAACTCGTTTCTGGACAAGAGGACGGTGTCGTGGTACCTCGGTGAGTCAGATTTTTCTATATTCCAGCTGCGAAAAAATTCGAATATTATTTCTTTTTAATGTTATATGCTTATTTAGGTCGTAGGGGTACAAAGCAATTTTTTTAGACTCAAGCCAAACTCTGCCTACCGTTTCCGTATTCGATATATTGGCGACAGCTCGCAGTCAGTATGGTCAGCTGAGTCTGATTGGATGAAAACTCTCCCAGCGCAGCCAGCTGCAGCTCCATTATCATTAGCTGCGTCTCCTTATGATTCGACTAGTTTGTTGTTGCAGTGGAACACCCCTCCAAGGTAAAATTTTAACTGAATTCGTCGCGAAATGCTTACTCTTTTGCTTTTTTTTCAAACTTTTTTGAGACGCAATAGCAATACTTCATATATTTATATGGCTTATTTTTGCTTCTCACAGTACTACTATTCAGAGAAGCCTGGAATGCAGACGCTGTTGGCTACCGAATAGCTTTTCGCGAATACCCACTAGCTGCAGAGAATGAAACCTGGACTACGGTCGAAATTCCGGCGAACAGTACATGGCCCGAACGGCCGCAATATCTGCTTCATAATTTGGCTAGGTGAGCGTCGGAGATATAATATCTTCATCAAATTTAGGAATTGTTACTAAACACTTTTTTTAGTTTCCGTCACTATATCATTCGAATGCGAGTTTTCAACTCTGAAGGAAGCGGACCGTTTTCCTCGCCTGTTTTTGTTTATGTAGGGTATTCAATACCGAAGAGGTGAGTATGCTCTGTAGATAGAATTTGCTCTACATTGTAGCTGTAATATGAAACCCACATGTTGTACGAAAATTTGCTGAAATTGTTTGATTCTAGAAACGTTTCGAACCTGGTGGCTGAGCCTCTGTCATCCACATCGCTTTCGGTCAAGTGGGACGCTTGGAATGAGGATGGTGATGCTGCGATTAGTGGATTTAAGGTAATGTCACTATTACTATAGAAATTCTATTAATTTCTGCTGAAAATTTGAATCGAGACATTATGTGAGCACAAAAAGGCTTATAGAAATTGCAAGAGTAGCATGTTTTCACATTCAACGTTCACATTTCTTTGTTTCATCCCAGCTCATAAACCTCCAAAAATATTTTAATGGTATCGATCAGTTTAAGGTGCGATTTGTTCCCGTCACATCCGTACTCTCTGAATCCAGCCACGAGGAAGAGCTAATGGTCGTGGAAAATAACAGCTGTATAATTACGGACCTGAGGAAGTTCACCGAATATCAGGTAAAGATTTTTGTGACAGTGTAGTTAATGCACTTTCTTTTTTCGCGGACTAATACCGGTGCGGTAGGCGGGGCCGCGACGTGCTCAAACTGATGAAAAGTAAGGTGATTCTCGCTGTTTTAACCAGTTTGGACACGTGCGGGTGCCCGACTCCGCCCAGTCTTCTTAGTCCCCGAAAAATAGTAATAGCTTAAGAGTCATAGTGTGTTTGGGATCTGTCCTGCTATGTAATTCTTATTGTGCTCATGTTTAGATCTCCGTAACTCCGTATAACCGAGCTGGTGAAGGTGGAGTGTCGCAAATCCGAATTCGAACGCTGGAAGATGTCCCCGGAATGGTAGGAGCGCTGAGGTTTTCGGACATTTTGCTGGATTCCG
Organism: Oesophagostomum dentatum; assembly: GCA_000797555.1. Lineage (NCBI taxonomy): Eukaryota > Metazoa > Nematoda > Chromadorea > Rhabditida > Strongylidae > Oesophagostomum > Oesophagostomum dentatum. The sequence goes on along the minus strand of KN551151.1, from coordinate 34,444 downwards.
TAAGTAACATAAAGTAAGGCCTCAAATAATTCCTAACTTCTGGATCCCATTTTAGGTACGAGTATCCTGGAAGCCGCCCACGGAGCCAAATGGTGTAATTACCGGTTACATTGTGAACTATAGGACCTTTAAAATGAAGGTACAGGACCTCTGCCTTCTTTCATTTACGAGTACATCTTTTTAAAAAAAATCGTTACAGGAAGAGTTCAAGAAAGAGGTCCAGTCCCGCACTCAGCAGACGTTCTACCCTGCCACAAACCTTGAAGAGGGTGTCACGTACTTCTTCGCGGTCTGGGCGGAGACCTCCGCTGGCAAGGGCACGGAAGTCACCGGCAATGTCACTTTGGGACCAATTCCAGGTATGATAAACGAGCCGTAATTTAGAGATTGGTCAAAAATTCTATATTTGCAGATGGACCACCAGCTCCAACGAGACCTGCTCTGACACCAGGACCGTCGTCGGTGACTCTTGAATGGAAAGATGAAAGAGCGGATGGAGTTACTGGACATTTGATCCAGGCGAAATTAGTCTCAAAGGTAATCTTTATGGTCTACAGTAATTTCTTTGAACATGTATTTATCTTTCATGCAAATTTCTCCTTCACTTGCTCTTTCTTCTTTCTTTTTTTTTTCTAGAAAAAAGCCAAATAGTTTTTGAATTGGCCCAGTGATCACAATTTTAAAAAAACTGCAAAATTGTGGCTTTTCATCGGTTTTGAGTCTCCAGTTCTACTTTTTTTCCTGAAATGTCACTACTTTCAAGAATCGGAAGATCTACGTTCTCACAAATGGAACATTTCCTGTTCCTACAAATGGAACATTTCTAAGTCGTCTAATCTGTATCTAATTGCCTTAGGAAACAATCTTTTCAAGTACTGATAAGCGAGTTTTCTCAGGAACCTCATGCACCTCAAGAAAAGAAGCGACACAGACGTTCGTTTGGCCGACCGACGCATATTCATGGAATATGGGTTACGCTAAGAGTGGTTGAGGGAGCTGGTCAGCACCATGAGGTAAAAAGATTCACCACACCTGTTTGTTGTAGCTTGTTTTGTGCAGAATGAATTCACCAGAAGTTTATGGGTTATTTTTTGCATAGACGTGCGATTACACAAATTTCCGAATGTTCTATTTTTTTAGGTCAGCTATCGTGAGCTTGAGCCGTCAAGTTACTACGTTTTCCGAGTGTTTGCCAGAAATGAAAAAGGGATTGGAAAGGCGAGTCCAGAAACAGAGCAGCTGTTTGTTCCAGGTTAGCTTTTGCGCCATCTATGTGTGGAGATTCGCCATTTTGCGTTTGCGGCCAAATTAAAGCCATTTTTACAGCATTCATTCCCGAGGATCCATTCTATACAACCTGGTGGTTCATAGCCATGGTTGCAATGTCAACCTTCGTGGTGATAGTACTGGTTGTAGCATTTCTCTGCATTACTGGTAAGCAAGGAAAAAGTATTAGCTTTCCGTAGAGCACGTCAAACCGTTTGCTATAGGTTCTGTGGCCAAGTATAAACGCGAAAAGCGGAACTCAGTCGACAGCATCCATCTAGCCAACGGAAATTTTGTGGCGTTCCAGATGGAAGCTAGCCATCGTGACATAGGCAGAAGCAGGTAAGTAAGGCATCGCAAGATTATGATGGAGCTAATTTGGCTTACTCCAGAAATGAACTTTCTACTCGTCCTGGTACGAAGCAGTCGTGGTTGTCGGATCGAGATCCACCGGCATACGGTAGCATCCTTGGCGATCATGAACGACTGCGAGGTCACGAAAGTGTAGATGGCGGAGGAAGTGTAGTGAATATGTATGGGCTAGAGACCGATGTGATCCCGCCAATTCCAAATCAGGAGGCTATGCAGAGGTTTGTGGTAATAGTTTTTTTTCAGACTTTCCCCTCCATTTTCCTTTGATTTTTCAAGGATTTTGTAATTTTTTTGCCCTAGCCCATTTCCTTCGTAATTTCTGCATCTAATTCTCTGCCTATAAATTATCTTGAGTTTGATTTTCTTTATCTAACTTTTTCGGTTTAACTTTTCCATATTTGACCTGTAAGGCTTCCAGTATGCCTCCTGTGGATCAGCTACGTATCGTCGGCGTTGGCGACAGCAGTATTTCGAGTAGCTTTTAACTGCAAGCAGTACATCGCAGAAGTTTTTTCGCTAAAAATCGCTACTTTCAATACTGGAATCAACGACGACAACTGATTATAGGTGTCATATTCTAAAAGGGTATTAAAGTTAGCAGCAGTCTCAAATGCGCTTGACGAGAAAATTTTGACCTTCCTTGCTTATTCGCTTTTCTCACTCAGTTCTCTTTTTTTTTGCCTGAACCAGTCCCTACTATTACGTCCGCGCTGTTTTTCAGGCTCACGGCTTTGGTTGGACGAGATGTGAGAGGAAGTGCCTACATCACTCAGCGAGATTCCATTGATATCCTGAATCGGTCGAAGTATGGTAGTCGCTCGGACTACGGTAATCCAGCCAGTAGGTCAGTATTTCTTTGCAAAAATCGACTCTGAGGTATTCCGAACTAGATCTTCACTCTTCCATTGTAGGGTCCAATATTCAAGGGCTGACTATGGTACAAGAGTAGGATATACGCATACGGAGAATCCCCTCCAACAGGAGGAGTTCGCTGATGATTCGTTTGACGATGAGGAAGACGGAGGTGGTAGCACTAAAGAAGAAGCTGAGAATGATGCGGAGAATATTGCTAGTCACTACGGCACCACGGATCAATACCGGTAGGGATTTTATCGTTCTGTGAAGGCTTTCTTTTTATGTTTTGAACCTTTTACTGAATACTTTTCTTTCCGAAAAAACCACCGGAAAATTCGTCCTATTTAGTGACACCTGGCGGCGGGTCAAGGCTAATGAAGCGATTCGAAGCGCTCCACCTCCGCCAACTAGCTCATCCAGAGCAGTCTCCACAGAAAGCGGTAGTGAATCCTCATCGGTTTGGCAGCCGCAGCCGGCTCCGAATCTCACAAGCGGGTTTTCTTCATTCGTATAATATCGCATGATGATTTTAGTCATTTTGCTTAGCAAATGTACAAATGTTCAGCTATTTTACTAATTCACTCGGTGGTTCTTGCATTTCATGAATAATTTTGAGATTCTGACGTTTGCCTCGCTAGAAATGTTAGGTTATTAAGGTTTTCTCCGATTTTCTCCAGTTTAACTGAAATTTCGTTCTTCCTTTGTATTTGTACTGACATATCACTCACTGAAGAGTATGATCCTACGAAGTGCCTTCTGAGGTTTAATTTCTCTTATTTTAAGTCATTGTCGTTGGACTCATGATCTCATCATAGCTTTCATTTTTTTCGTCGTATTTTGATGTATGTTGTTAGGATAAAATTTTAATTCTGTTCATGGTTTTCTTTTTCTTAATGATTTGTTTGAGGAAAGAACAACATGAAGAAGTATATGTTATGTGCCTTAAGTTACCTCTTCTCTGAACAAATTCCTTTGTAAACATAGAGGGTGCGGCAAAATAACCTGATGGTTGCCAAATCATGTGAACAAAGCCACTCTATATCGAAATATGTTCTCCTAAACTTCATACTAAGTAGAGAAACGCTCGAAATCAATTATTTAATGGTCGTTTTTCAAAAGGCACGAATTCGATGTGTTGTCCCTTTCTGTGTACCAGTTATGAAGCTTCCTGAAACCCTAAAACAAAATTCCCGTAGTTTTCCCGAGCCGATTCTTATGGTACAAACTTGATTCAGGGTCCTTAGACCGCTTGGTTCTACTCCATCGCTAGCAAACAGTTAACGTGGCAACTAGCACTACGCTTGTTCGTTGTGAGACTTGATGAGTTTTCGTCAGAGTCGGAGACTTGGTGATGTCTACTGTGGACGAATCGAACATGCGAGAGTTGGATGAGATGTTTGGTCGCATAGAGCACAAGATCATATAAACTGACTCCTTTCCGCACTCCCTTGAAGACGGCGAAAAGCCGAAACGTCAGACGTGAATAAAGTGTGATTTTATCAATCTGTATGGCAAAAGAAGAAAATTGATGTGGTACCAACATTGTTTTGCAGGAAATTGCCTTCTCGATCATTTGAAGTCTTATTGAGACTCATCAATACGAGCTATAGTCTTTTGGTAGGACTCCCTGGGAGCGGTGCCTAATTGTTGACTGCAGATGACGCACACTGTTGACTTCACATTGTTGGAATGACCAAGAAGAATCACAATTCAGACTAGATCTTTGAGTAATGCCATAAGAGCAGCATTATCATGACAAATTTTTGATCAGACACTATTTTTTACGTTTTCATCTCTATGAAAAGAGTAACGTCGAGTTGTTAGCAGCCGATATCTAAGCTCGGCCGGTCGGAAGTCTTACGAAAGGACTACGTTTTTTTCATTATAATGGCAGTTGTTCGCAGGTGCAGAGGTGTAGGGCAGTGCTTTCATTGGGCCATGGAATTCATAGACTTTTAGGAAATTTCTTTGACCATGTCGATCAATAGCAGAGAGGTGTGCTTCAGAGAAGTCGGAATTTTGCTGTTGCTAGGGATGTGCAATTACCGTGAAATTTTGATATGTGAACCAATCTACAACGGCAACGGAAGTTCGTCTCCCGACGTTCCTCAACACCACAAAGCGTGTACTCGTGCTCCAATGCAGAGGCCTGGACATGACTGGAACAGACCGTGGCCCATCAGTGGAAGCAATTTCGCCCCTCCGCGCACTCCTTAACGCCAAATATATGGACTTCATGGGCTCGTGCTCACATCTTTCAGCAGTTGCAGGTATTTGATGTCATGCAATGTGGCTGTAAGCCTGCCCCAGAAACAAAAACACATTCTGGAAATCCACAGCTCTCTAATACTATAGGAATGCCATTGCCATGTATACTCTTTTTCGCGGACAATGACTAGTGAGGTGGGCGGGGCCAAACTTGCGAGTAGTCCATGGTTGCAAGCACTGTACATGGAACATCGTCTTATGCATTCCACATAGCCGACAAAGCTTCAAAGCCAAACAGTGTTTCTGGCTAAGCTGGAACCCGTCTGCAGTTGCAGATCTTGCGCAAAGTGCACCGACTTTTCAACTCTATTATAAACTCCACCATGAAGACTTTGGGAATAAGTGTAGCAGCCTATATAGACTGGGTGCGAGAGACGTGCGGTTTTTATTCCCCTCTGAACAGACCTTAGGTGGTTCAGTGGTAAGTTAGGAAGCACAAGGAGATAGGAAGAGTTTATCTTGTTATACGAGCGCACAATAGAGCGGACCACCCAGCAGGTCGATCTTACACACAACTGCCGAGTGGGCAAAAACGGGCTACAACCACGCCCACCTAGAGAGCATCGTCGAGGGTCGACGATAGCCTATGAGATAACTATGATGCAAACTCATTGCTCTATGGTTCCTCTAGGAGAACAACCGAGTTTCGTGACATTCGGACAAACACACTAACACAAATTTGTCCTTAGGCCTTCAATGACTGCAAGAACACAGTCAAACCCATATGATGGCGGTCCCACCCCTGATCCACTATTATTGCAGCGCTATTCATGTTTGGGTAGACAATCTACGTAGATGTCCAGCGCATCAGTCGCTCAGCGACTTCGTTGAAGCTTGTACGCTTTCGCTTGACCACTTGCTAACGAGTCTGCTTTGCGTGATCATGCGGAAAGTGATAAGTCGTGTCGGAAACTATCACACCGATGGTTTACATCGAAATGTCCGCTATCGTGTCCACTTTCAAGGATGAGCAGGTTTTTAGCTGTGTCTGCACAAAGACATCCCCGTTTGACAGCGTAGTTTTTTCTCTGCAAATCACTTCTGAAGACCATTATGATGTGCAGGACCTAGAATTGCACAAAGTGTTAGAACTCTATCATTTAGCGACCTTTGCTACTCTACTCGGGAAGCTTGCGTTCGAAGGATGCATAATTTAAGAAACAGATAAAATAATAGAAAACAAGCAAGAAAATAAGCATTCACATTGCAAAAAAAAATCGAGACAGCGTAATGGGAACCGACTGTAACGTCAAGTACACAAAAACCGCTGGCGATTGAGAACCGTAGTAAAGATCGCTCAGCCGAGATCCGACGAAAAATTGTCAGCAGAGCTTTGGCAAAGCCCGCCAGTTTCCGAAGATATTCAGCTGACCCCGTTGCAGAAATTATTCAAAAACTCGGGATAATTATCCCAGCAGTACCCAATCTATAAAAATCAGCTCCAAAGCAGCAGTAATTTCCTTGAAAAAATCCGTGATTTAAAACAAAAAAACATTTGACTTTTTCTAGATCAACAGTAGATCAACAGTAGATAACAACTTCCATTGTTTTGCGGACCTTCTTGTTGGCTGAAATTAACTCTCTCAGCCCCTACGACGAGATATGCTTTCAGAGAATATACTAAACGTTATTTCCCTAAATTATTTCCCCTTTCTTTCGCGTTTTCACAACATTTCATGCCGTTCCCACGCGTTGGTGCATTCCTTCCGGTGACATATTTGACGCCGTTTTGCACCAACTGAGACTTTTCTAAGTTGCTCTCGAGCACCTTAGGAAAAACTCAGTACCTCCATCTACGTCTCCTTATATGTGCGTTATTTTTCACAAAAAATTTAGACTGCTTTTTAAAGAACTGGGGTTGAGTTTTGACAAAATATCGGCGGTTGGTCTTATTTTTCCTCAGTGAATGGGTTTCATCTGTCAGCACAGCCTGCTATTTTATATTGCGGAGTGCCAGCGTAGTTCAGATGAGCTGATTTTCTTTCAATGGAGCTGCCGTTTAGATTATCTTAACTGAGTGAACTTTACTAGGGGCCTAAATCCTATGTGTGCCAATTTTTATGCCAATTTGTAGACCTGAAAGAAGGTAGAAAAAGGCAGGTATCTGACGGATCTATCCTCGATCAATAAATATCAATAAGAAGAAAACAGAGGAATGCTAGTTGAGTTGCTAGGCCTAAATGGTTCTCATGCCGAGTAAGATTAACTCTAAGTACATAACGGCAAAGATCTACAGATTCCGAAACATGTGTAACAGATTCATAGAAATACCTACATGGTAGATTTATAGACGAATATCATACCGGTTCCAACAAGAACATCCTTTCCACTCCTTAAGGGCAGCCTTAAAAAACTATGTTGTATCGATCAGTTAGAGCTATCATAAGTTTCACTTAACTCTGCCATAAGGTTGATGTCTTTTAGCTTCGTTATAAGAAATTAATGCAAAAAGTTCAAATCAAAATGGAAAGGTAAAACCGCTCATGAGGATAGAACATGTGTTAGCGGAAGATTTTGTCCTTGATAGATATGAGAGAAATATGTATTAGGTTGAGTCGAGAGTCCTGTCATATTTAGTTGGCGAGCATGAAACAGGCGCATTTACAGTAGGTATGGAGCAATCTCAGTGATGATCAAAAGCCTTGGACTTTAGCTACAAGAGATTTCGTTTCACTACACGAAAGCTTGCACAAATCCAGAAATATTTGACATTAAAAAGAAATGTCAAGATGCCCAAAATTTGATATTTTCAGTATCCGTCGAATTTCTGGTCAAATCTCGGTAATGTATACAGCATACATAAAGTCCAGTACCTGCAGATATGACTACATTTGGAGTTTAAATCGGCTTGACAAAAAATTATGACCTCATGTTCTGGGCAAGTTTTGTTTTTGGATTTGAAGTCACTGCACTATCAGATTAATAGAATAAGAAACAAGCAGTGGTTCTCCGATAGAGGCATCCAGTAGCTTTGAAATGCTGACAAAGTTTGGGCTTCCTGGCAGCGATCAAGAAAACTGGAGGGATTTGTGCTTCAAATGACTGTTCGGCGCCAACGACATTAGCACAGACCTCTACCTCTAGGAAATTGTTCAAAAATTAAAGTGCTATGATGCCCCCAACCAGGTCATTATCAAGCATGACTCTGGCAAAGTATAGGAGCACAATGCACATAAGTAACTCCGGATCAGCTTCGTTATAAGAGCTGCACGAAAATTTTGCGTTAAGTGACACAAGGAAAGATTTTTCTTTCATCAAATAAACCGATTCTACTGCAGAGCAATGAGAGCAGCTGGAAGTGTGGTACACTTTAGCGACAAAGGTTTGCGGAACGTGATGACAATACCTCCATCCAAAGCTACGTCATCGTCAGTGTTGGAGGGAAAAAATAATTTTTCGGTGGGTGTGCGCGCGACCCTACCAAAAAGACGCTGCCCGAGCTTTTTGAAAGAAGCCGCATCGGGAACTATCTTTTGGTTCGCCATATTCTTAAGATGTTGCTCTGTCAAGAACTTATTTTGTTCATTGTTGAGGAATTATATGGGTAGAGAAAAAATTACGCAAAGTGAAGGCAGGAAAATTTGACTATTGTGTCGTTTTCGATCGTAATATGCTTGCTTATGAAGAAATCTGAAGAGCGAGATAATCGATAGAAGGCTTAAAGCCGTCGCCACCAGCAATGAATATCCAGAACCAGGAGCTTCATTGATTCTAAAGTTATTTAGTTTGAAAATAAAATCG
>KN551136.1:9767-21570 GCA_000797555.1 Oesophagostomum dentatum | reverse complement strand
CCCTAGTACACTTCGCCTTAGCAATTTTCATTGTTCGTCTTTGATTTAATCAATTCTGAGCGAAATTTACCGCATTAAAACTTTGCCTCATATTTCTACAACATTCCACGAAGTAAACAAAAATGAATGACAGTTCAAGGATTCATTTGGGACATTTTTGAAAGTTGATCTTATTATAAACTCTGCGCATGCACTCAAATTATACTTTTTAAAATTTTTTTAAAAACTTCGAAATGATTTTGTTAGTGACGACATCGACATTCGACGATAACTGCTGGTTCGCGCACCGTACGGGATGCATATTGAAGTGGTTGTAATGTTCGGTACATCTCATGGAAATGCTGCTTCCTCAGGCTAAGCGAGCCTGATAACTGCTTGAATACATGATTTAACAACACTTTTATGGTCCGTAGCGTCATACCGCCAGGAGGGTCGTGACAGTCGGACAAGCAATCTCGTCCAAGCCCCGTCAATTTACATGCGTGGTGCAACTTGGGCGAGATTGCCTGTCCGAATGTCATAAGCCCCACCCTTAGCAGTACGACACTACGGAGCCGTAGTTTTATTGGGGGAAGCAGGATTGTATAAAGTTTTGACGTTGTACTTTTCCTCCGAATAAAATGTAAGCGAAATAAAGGTTGGAAAAAAGGAAGTAAAACAACGCGCACACAGTGTTTTCGTGGAGTAAAATCCGGAAAAAACAAGGAGTTCTATGATACTTGGGATTTATAACGATAATATGAAGTTCTGATACGCGTTGTACAAAAAAAAAGACTAAATGGAATTTAATTACATTGCTTAAGGCTTACTTTAAAAGCAAGGAATATAACACAGCAGAGTAAAATAAAAATAAGAAAAATGAGTTGATATCTAAAGGCAAACATCAAATAAATATATACATAAAGTATTACCACTGGTGTATTGAAATCATGCCGGTGAAGGTAGGCGTGGTGCAAGGTAGGCAAGGTAGGCATCCATGAAGGGCGTTTTCTATCTATATCAGTAGATCAAAATCAGTCAATATTTATAGATGCCCTCAAGACAGTGGTACGTAACACATCCTACGAAGTCTACTACCACCTGCAACTCAGGTAGATAACTTACACTGCAGTTAGGGAGTGCATCGCACTCTAGAAACTACAGGATTAGAAATAGTCTTCATGGTCGCCTTCTTTGAGCCGCGGCATATTTTCAAATTTGTATTCCGCTGCTTGTACCATTAACCATGTGGTAGAAACTTTCTATTTAGGCGATGTTTCATGTCCTTTTCAGAGCCTGAAATGTGATGATCGACAGGAATACCAGTAAACGGCTTCGAGCTAACTAGCTCATACCGTACCTTCTGCAAGATGGCCACCAACAGAAACGAGAACAGTTAGTGATGAGAGAATATATTCCCACAGTAGGCCAAAAGAGTAGCCGAAGATATGGTAAGAGTTTATTTTTTTCTTACGAGTCATTTTGCCTTGCGGTTCATCTTTGTATTTCTTGACCTTTTTCGGAAACGCTTCCAAAGTTTTTCGAATTACAGCGTTCGGATATGAATTCGCATGAGCTGATGAATAAACGAAGAAAAGCAAAAGTGCCGTTTGGTAGCAGATCATTTCAGACGACTGATTCTGCATCTACAAAAGCATGTGATGATTTTGCACAAATTTACTCAAAAGGCTGAACTGTTGGCAGAGCAGGTGAAAACAATAATATTCCTGCATCCATTGAGTATATTCACCGACAAATTTCGTGCATATGTGGCCGAGAATGGTGCAACCAAGATTTGCCTTTTAGCCCTTTCGAAAAACAAGGCAGTTTATAGTTATCGCAAATAATCTAGAGATGTAGGCGACAGCTGCGCGCCTATGCAACGCGTACAAGCACGTGCAGAGAAGATGGTGTCGATGCTTATCGGCCAGAAATGTGTGTAACAAAGAATTTTATATATGAAAGCCGTGAATCGTAGAACGCAAATCGTAAATCGTAAATCGTAAAAACAAGTTCGTAAATCGTAAATCGTAATTACGCACATCTCTGGTCGCAATGAAGGATGACCCACAGCTAATTTTTGCTTCCGCGCATTTCTCCTTTCTCAGTTTTAAAGAGGAAAAAGATACTGCGCTATTATTCACAAGAACTATGCAAATACAAAGCCAGGAGAAAAAGGTATAGTGTCGACATAGAGGAGCCACGTTGTGGAACGCGAAGTGCCTAAAAAGTCTTTATGCCCTGTTTGAATAAGCTATGTATGTAAATAAACTCGTATCGATCTCAAACGAAGTTTTTCTCCTCCGGCTCAAAGCCGTCCGCGACCGGAAAAGGACGTCGTTTCAAAAGGCGATCGTTGCGCTGTGATGAAGCACCCAGAAGTCCGACAACGAATAATCGTAAATCTCGCGAGGAATTCGAATTTCGGTAGATATGGACCCGGGAGTTCGACAAACAGACGGGGATAATTCAACGAGATAAGCATCGTTCCCACATGAATTATGACAGCTGCGTTGGGGCTATGGATATCACGCGAGAATCATCACGGATGTCCGCGAACAAAGCGGGAGCCGATGAGCGTGAGAATCTGCGGTGAACCGAAAATGAACGAAATCAGGGCAACCTCTGTGGAATTTCTACCAAAGCCTATCGAACGTCAACTGAAACAACGTCAAAAAAGACCTTTCCAATATTTTCTCCGTCCGATGAGGGTGTCTATGACTCATAAGGAAAAGTCGAAACAAATATGTAGATCTGGAAAGGAGCTTCCACTCTTTTACACTAGACTGTAGTTTCTTTCAAAAGCGACGAATACGGAAAAAAAAACTTTGTCTTCGAGCTATGTTGCAGAACCCTGTGTGCATTCACGCATACGGCATTTTTGAGAGTGGAATATTTTACCTCTCTAAACACAGCAGAAGATTACAGTTTCGTCCCGTTTGTATTCTTCTCATAAAATTGATTACTTCTGCAAAAGAACTGTTAGTTACACTCCAAATTCAGTCCAGATCTGCATGTTCTACAATTGGTCTTTTTTTGAACGTCGACAGTGCACTCTGCAGCTCAGAGGCGGTAGAACTTGATAGAGCAACTCGTCCGACATCCTTCATAGCTGGTCCACCAAGTCCACGTACCCTTTTTGCGTTTTCTCGGCAACGAATGGCATTCTGACGCTCTTGGCTTTCGGCTACCTACCCACTCTAAGCTATATGAATATCGAAATCTGTTTTTTCTGTGGATACTGCCTTTAATAATGCCCCTTAATAAGAGTTGGTTATGCATCGCTCATGTCGCATGAGAGCAGTTTGTCTAGTGGTCATGCAAAGCAGGATGCTAACGAACCTAACGAAGGATATTAAGAAGTTAATATTCGGAACCGATAAAACGGGAAAAAAGATCCGAAAAAACGCTGCGCCGAAATGAAGCTTTACTTTTAGAGGGATTCTTGATGAAAAGCAAGCTTTAACTGATGTTTCAAAAATCTATCGAAACAGGATTTGCAATGCAGATATCGTTCGTCATATTAACGTAGCTTCGACGACAATTCGTGTAGGAATAGAAGCTTACAAATTTTGCAATGTACAAAGTATGTCACTTCAAATAAAATTCGCAGCATAGTACAGAAAATGTAGTTCTTTTTTTCAGTAAACTAGCTGTTAGCCTGACTCCGAAAACGGGGATTTCACAAAGTACTGCTAACCCAACCCATGACCCAATAGAAATTTGCAAAACAGCGTCGTCCACTGCACAAGCTCGCTTTACAATTTTCAGTCTGTTGTAAGACTTCTACACGTTTTTTTTTGCCCAGCACTAGGTCGGTACATTATTCTGGCTTAATTCGAAGAACACTCTTGAAATTCCGAGCATTTTTGGTTTATGGTGAGCGAAACAAGTAAGAACTGCCCGCTTTACTATAAAGCGAAACACTGAGAGGCACTTGTCTCTGAGAAGAGACTCGTCGAACTCGCATAACAGAGAAAACCCTCTTATATTTAAACGTCATGTGCTTTAAAACCTGAAAACGATGGAAAAGGCAAACTTGCATAAGAAGAGCAACGAGATTCCGACCCTGTTCTTATAGATAGGCAGTTTAGCTTTTTACGAGAAGTCAACCGCAGAGAACACTTTCAGCAGCAGAAAATCCTATTGATGCAATACTACGTCCTGTAGCGAGAAGCGAATAAATCATAGAATGCTTCTTCGAAGCGAGATGGGATTTGCGGTGAAAACTGCAAAGAAACTCCTAGTGAATGAGTGAGATGGACCGTTACAAGACAGTCAGGAATGCGGGACAAGAGGCAAAACACCGAACTGGTTGGAGAAGCGAGAGCTACCTGAGCGGAACCAGCGAGAACTGCACAGCGCTTGCAGAGTTTCCTTGCTCTGAAATCAACGAATCGGTTCGAATTAGCCCAGAAATTTCGACTGCTCAATGCATTACAAATCCTTACTAATGACTCACAATGTAATGACAAAAGTACGCCACTGCTGAGTCACTATAGAACATATCACACCTTGAGGACCCCTAAGAGGACATTTATCTTGTGGGTTCCTATAGTTTAGCTCATTCGTACACGCGCAGGAGGCTGAAATGCGAACTGCGTCGTCCTCGGACACTTCCAAACCAGAGAGTGCGTTGGCCCAGTGTACTCACATGGAATGCGGTATTTAACACGGAGTACGCTTTAGTTAGTACATCATTTTGGATTGAATTAGAACCCTCAGTCTGCAGCTGCACATCGTGCGCAAAGTGCACCGGCTTTTCAGTTCTACCATAAATGCAGCCTATTTCCCTGATAAGTGTACGACTGCGCGAGTTGTGGCTCAACATCACTGGACGCGCACAACACGCAGTTCAGCTGTATCCAAGGCCCGGCACGAGCTGGCTTTGGGTCAAGCTAGGGTTCGTCAAAAGGAAAAGACCCAGAAGGAGGTTCGTATATGGGCTAGGACATAACCCGAAATTGGTCGGTATTAGCTAGGGCCATTCAATAACATTATTTACCTGTTCATATTAAATTAGAGTAAACAGAAAACAAGTAATAATATGACGAAATAACCCAAATATAGTCCTTTTCAGCCTCCGAACATCAACTGTCATTTTGATTCCGAGTCATTTCGCTACTAGGACTGAAAAAAACGACAAAACACTTCGACAAAAAACGCGCGAATTTCAAATTTGGATAGAACGAAAAACTTAAAAGCTTTTACCGCAGCGAATACATGATGAAACTACTCATACTAGAGCAGAAGATGAGAAAGCACATCCACAATGAGTGGAAAAATTTCTATGATCCAGCTTTCCTTGCGAAACAATCGCCTTAAATTTATCTGGGTTAGCTGGCTCTGGAGCTAGCTAGAAAGCCAGCTCAGCTGGCTCCGAGCAATAAATTTTTTCTTTCACTACAGTTGTTTTCGTTCTTTTCGTGGAGTTCTAGAACGATCTAAGCTGTTTCACGTGAACACACTGGACATAACGCATGAGCAAATAAAACCCACAGATACCATTTTTATACGCTCAGCAAGCTGCGTTCTAAGTGAAATATCTATGCCGATGCGAATTTCCTTCGGCTACTTCCCAAAAGAACCAAGATTTCCTGCACTCTTATGGGTATAACCCAATTTTACGTGATTTTTCTTCAAAGAGAAGTTTCGTAATTTTTCATTGTCATAAGAGAGGCTTCGTTTTCGGGAGCCTCTAGAAGGCAGCTCGAGCCAGGCCCTGACTGCATCCATCGAGATCACGGCACGTCACTGTTCATCACGGCGCTCGCACAGGTGCACTCGTCAGGTAAATTCGCCATGCTACTGTACTATGGACTACCGCTTATCTTTAAGTTCGTTTCCAAAAATATGTTCCGATATGGTTGCACCATCGAGTTTCACTCTAAGCCTCCAGAATACTGGGCATGTGCGTATTCTAACTCATCGCTGATCCTGTACATCATACTATCACATGGTCTCTTCATTACAAGGTGGTAACCAAATTATCCCGTCGCTGATTAATATGTATTAATATGTATACATAAGCAACTGTTTTTAAAGCACCATTAATTTAAGACGACTCAAATTTGTGTACCTCAAGTCTATTTCGCCCCGAAGTAACTTAATTGCTTAACTTCAATTAAGTACTTAGTACCCTTTTTTGGATATCATAGGGGGACGATGGATGCGTTTCAGTGTGAGAAGAGGATAAATATCCATCACCCATAGCAAAGAAAAAGACAAAGGCTCACCAAAGTTTTGCTCTAGAAAAGCGAGCAGTACGGTACTGTCAGTGGTCAGTAAAGAGGTAGGCGCTCAGTTGCAAACGAGAATCAGAACACTCAGCCTATATCATCTGTGTTTTACTGGCTAGTGATTTCCTCTCCGTTAATAACTATGAGCGTCTTAAAACTATCTTATTCCTACTCGCTCCTTATAAGAAATATGGTAGACTTCTCAATGCTTGTAGTTACTAACCAACAAAGTTTTCATGGGATTTCATCAGTCTCTTCGATTTACCTCTCACTGTCAATTAAGCTCGTTTTTTTCTGCACATGAGAACGTGCTAGGACCAGATCACAATAAGTCATGCAAGAAATTTATGATGGAGATGAACGCATAGCGCTATAAATACAGAAAAATAGTAATCTAGAAAGCGGTGTAGTACTTTTGGGAAAACTTTATTTGAAGGGTTAGGCACTTCAAAACGCATCTTGTGTCACGGCGGATTTCGAATCTTGTGCGTAGTGCATAACATGCATTGAACCTAATATTTATACTTTATATGCTTTATTCAAAAAGGCATAATCATTCCTCTTTTAAACAAGGACTTGGTGCTAATAGAGAAGTTTAAAAATGGAAAACTCAGCGCGTTGTTGTTTAGTGTCCTAAAGAAATCAGGAACTCCAGAAAAAACTGCTGCATCCAGCGACTGGAGAGTACTAGAAGACGAAGGCATTTCACAAGTGGACACCACTAGTTGGACACTTGTGCTTTTCTTCTCAGCAGATTTTCACGTTACACCAAACGAGTTTGGCTGCATAATTTCGAGTCATCTGCCAGCGACTTGAAAACCACTGATCAGCTGTTTACGCATCTTGACAACTTCTTTTAGGAAACTCTCTCTGCTGGACAAGTGGCTGTTGAGCAAGGTTTCGCTGGAGAAAGTTGCTTCAAAACTTCAGATTTTTGAACTGTCGGGACTTGTACCGAAATTTTATGGCTAACAACTCTTCAAAGTTAAGGAGAAGGGAAGAGCGGGAAAAACAATATGCAGGAATTCTGCTTATAAAAAAGTGACCATTCAGGAATTCTAATTTACATTCAAGTTGCATTTGCTGCTACTTCCGACTGCTTTGGGACTAGAAAAGTAGAAAGAAAAGAGATGGTTAGGTAGGAGACAATAAAGAAGATTTCCTTCAACTTAAAGGTAATGAACTCGCAATGGTGGGACACTTGTACAGGCCTCAAACGCGATTATGTTCAAGCGTCCTTCGGCTAACGATTTAACGATCGCATTCAAAGAGGTCAAGCGTTAAACGAAACTAATCAGATCATTAATGTTTTTGCGAGAAAGAGATAATTGGAAAATGTGAGAGAAATAGAAGGAGAGAGGAAGAGCCCTTGATCTACATTTTACTCTAGATTGCTACCAAGCCATGAAATTCAAATAATTTCGTGCACCATCAAGCTTATTACCAAAGCAATGCAACTCTTTCTTCTGTTTCACATGCTTTTACGAAAACTCAAACAACAGAGGTTTGAAACTAATGCAAAAAACCTTGCTTTCTCTGGTAGGGTAGTTCCATTTTTGCAAAATGAGATGGCCTCTTTCCATTCATCCGATAATTAACAGTATCAAAAAATTGAAAATTCTGAGATATTGTTTTCCTTCTTATTGGAGGTGCGAACCTGAATATTTTCTAGCATTCTGGAACGAAGACGCCAGTCCTTTGCCCAATCTTAAAAATCTGCTATTGCCTTGGATACAAAGGCTTAGCGGAGATCAGGGTTGCATTTCGGGAAAACTGCTCCGGTCAGCTCGCGACCGCATTTGCGTCATTGCAATTCTTCTCATCAAGGGAACAATCAAGATTTTTCACTAAGCTCTCAGACATTACTAATATCACACTCGGAAAGTATTGGATGCTGAACATGCGCAAAATGTTGTAAGTAATATGTTTTTGTATAGTAAGAGCAGATACCAGAATTCATGGAACTGAAAGAAGAAAGCTGGAAGCGACAGAAATAGCGGAACAAGTGAACAGTTAAAGTTCTGGACTTCAGAGGAATTTCGTGCAGCCTCACAAGTGCCGTAAGAGGTATTGAGGGTATTTTTACCGAATATTTAATAGAAGATCCTCCATATCTACTTGAACAGCGATTGAATATTCATCATTAATGGCAGAGACGAGACTTTAAAGGCAGCAACCACGCTGAAAAGGGATTTCAAGATTCGAGTAGTTTATGAACCCTCGGTAGCTGAATAGCAGATAGCCAAAGTTAGAGAACCCGTAAGCGGTTCGTTTCCGAGAAACGTCGCTGATCCTGGTGGATCGGTTACGAACGATGTGGGGACGAGTTGCCTTGTCAGTGTGTTTTGCACACTAGTAGGAGCGCTATAACTATTGAGTATGAGTGCACTTGTACGAGCCTTTATGTGCATGAGCTTAGGGCAGTGGGCGACTCCAACGGAATCCGCGCGACGTGGTGGAAAATCGTCCGCGGACGAGTTCTTTGAAGCGATTTTCAGAGTAAGGAATGACTTTTGAGCCAAAAATTTGATCTTCACCGCTTTTTTGAACTCGTCTTTCAGTCCATCGGGAGCTCAGAAAGCGTGGGCGCTGCCTTTTAAGAATCCAGAAACAAATATTTGTTGGACAAATAATTCGAGCCACATGTGCCATAAACGCATTACAAATATCCGCATTTTTGCTGGCAAAAATCTTGATAAACGTCTTCTTTTTCTCTGAGCCAAAACCAAGATTTGTATAATATTTATTTCGGCCAACGTTTCGGCGGGATCGCCTTCGTCAGAGCCTAAATGAAGGTTCGATTGCGGATTCAATCAATGGCTTCGACAAACAAGCAAGATGTATGCTGTGTTCAGCATTCCATACCATACCTCACAATCCGCAAGCAGTAGAAATGAGACTCATTCCATCTACGGCCTTAAGTACCAAAAAATTTTGATTTTCTATCTAGAGTTGTTGCTAGCACTCTAATATAAGGCAGCACTCACGATAAAAAAATGTTTTCCAGTTTTTGTCACGAAAGTCCTCCTCTGTCATGTGTAGCACTATTGCAAAAGAATTCGCGTCAAAACTTCATCCTTCTTCGGAATTCGGCTTCAGATCAACTGCTATCATGTACACCGCCGCACCTGTTTTTGACCAGGACCGTAGGGCGGTCAAGATGACCGCAAGGAAAATCGTCCGCTTAAAATTTTGACGTAAGCGAAACGGGCCAATTTGGCCACTTGCGCATCCTACGGCTTTCTATCATCAGTTACATGGTGATTTTAACCATATTTCTTCAGCTTTCCTTTTTGACCGCTCTGTAGGCCTGGTCAAAAAAGGGGGTGGGCATGAACAGCATCCTGTGTGATCTGAGACTGACTACTGAAGAAAAACGAGGTTTTAGCATGAATTCTTCTGCAGTCTTTCTGCACTTGGATAGAGAAACGCTTTCACAGTACAAACTGAGTAACATTTTTTTTATCGTAAGTGCTGCCTTTAAGCAAGCACGGAGCAAAGTGAGTTTTTATAGGGATTTTGTGCAATTACAGAAAGCAGGAACTAAGTTGTGGATTGCTTAACAGGACGATCGGCACCTAGTCCTTGCGTTCGAATATTCCAGTATCGGCTGACTTGGACCACAGAACCATATTTTACCGTTATCTTGAATTCTGCGATATTTTGGACATATTCTAGCTGAAATTAAGATGTGGAGCAGCGAAAATCGGCGAAGAAAGTACATACAGTAGCTACGGACGACTCCTAAGCGAACTAATGAAAGAGGAACACGATGGAAAGTCAGAAATCAGCCACTTTAAATGGCGCGGCGGATCTCAGCCAGCTCTCGCCATTTCAAGGGCACTTCATCAAAAGTACGCACACTTAAAATGGTTTAAGAGTTCAACGATTGGTTCTTCTCACTCAACAGTTTTCATCACATTTTTACTAGACTTCTGTAATGAAGCAGCTACTTAATAGAAAAAAAACTACGATGTGGAAGAGAAATTATAGTATATTATGTGGATATTTGGCTGATTCTTCTTAAGTCACCACGTTTTTGCAAGACGTGGACGACACAGCTAGTCTTGTTACAGTTAGCCGAAAATATTCGATTCATTAAAATATACGAAATGGAGTTTCTCAAAAATATTAAAGTATATAAAGTTAGGAGTAAAAAGCGTCTAACGGCAACACGCACGGAAAAAAACCGATTTTGAGATTTTCGCATTTTTTTATACCGTAGTCATACGGTTTGTCCAAAGCCAAATTTAAAGGGTAGTGAAAGTTGAAACTCACCGAGAAAATGCCGAAAACGTGCTTACCACACTTGTCTGAGTTAGACAGACAATGCAGTGACACGATAGGTCTTGGCATGTTTTAATTTCTATGCTTTCTAACCTTGGCTTTGAACGAACCGTTTGGCTAGGGCCCAGAAAATGCAAAAATCTGGAAATCGATTTTTTTCCGCGGGTACTGTCTTTAAATAGGTCCACCACTTTACACCGTGTGCTGATTTGGTGAAAATTAAAATTTTTGAATTAATCAGCTATAAACGAACTAATTATATATAAGTTTATGGATTTTCGTTTAGTCGTTGTTTGGAATCTTTGGATGAATATGGTCTAAAGGTCTAACAACAGCGGCAGTCCGACACTCCCCCTCAGAATTGGTCCAAGAATTTTCGGAATGGTTTAGAAGCCAGAAAGAAAATTAAAGAAGGGGCCAGTTCAAAAAAATATTTTTATTATTTGTTTCTAATATCGTTTTCTTTTAACTTTAAGAAATGTTCTAGCTAATTTTTCTTCGGCTTCGCCCTCAGCCCCACCCACTTCCGGGCTGAGGGGGGCTTCCGAAAAAAAATTTCTTAAACTGTTACTGTCTAATCGTAATCCATAAAACCATTCCTAGCCAATCTTAGAACTAACACGAAGAAACTGTTGAAAAGACATCAATGTTGTAAAAAGGATTCCTAATTTTTTACAGAAACGAAACTAACTGTGCATAGAAGATCAAGCCAACACTGAATAGCTTCTGAAATCAAATGTGGAACCATTCAATTACACGAATAGAGCGACGCTGAGCAATGTTTACTTGGCCTCTTCTATACGTTCGTTTCTGCCTGGTACTTGCTGGTATCCGGCCTAGCATGATTTCGGGAAGGCTTGCTCAGCGTTGTAGCTGGAACAACAGTTTTCGACCACAAAAGAGATTACTTTGTGCTTTCTGAAAAGCAAGCAAGCGGTGGTAAGCAGTTCGACTGTGCCGCTGAAAAAATTAAATTTCAAAGGTAAACGACCTCACACCACTGGTTAAGAGGTCCCAGTATTCTGGCAAAACGAATATTGTAGAAAGCATATTTCGATCAAAGATAAATATTCGAATTCGAATCATTCGAAAATTTGAATATTGGGTAGTGTGGTACTAGAATAAGGAATAGGTATCCGATAGTCAAATTTCTGGAAAAAATCGATTTTCGAATATATTCTATTTTCGAATTTCCAAAAAAAACCCCAGGTATTCGAATATATTTTCAAAAATTCGAATACACCAAGAACACCGTTTTCGAAAATATTCAAATTGTTTGGCGCGCTTCGTTGCATATG
>KN551133.1:38804-49194 GCA_000797555.1 Oesophagostomum dentatum | reverse complement strand
TTCGAATCTTCTTGTATGTTCCTCAAATGGATACTTCTCGCACATGATGCTACGACGGATTTACCCGTTTACCGTGCTTTTACCTCGTTTTACGGTTTTTTTCATACCTCGGCATCCTGCCTACACCTGAGGAACAGCTATGTTTTGATTCAGTGTCGCAGAATTAACGTTTGCAGACTGGTTGGCTTAGGCGGCCATTATAAAAGCCATCCACTACGTCTTCAAAGGAACAGGTAGGACATATCTAAGCATGCGATCATGCAAACTGGTGCCACAACTGTATTAGCCTGATTCTGTCGTTGTAAAAGGAGGCTTGACGTCTTTCAAAAATCAAGAGATTTTTATATCTGCGATTAAGTCTCAATCTCCTCACTTTCTGGTATCTAGGTCCTTGACGGGCTATCAAAACGCATACGTTGAGCACCCAGTGCAGGTCTGTCGTGAATCCAAATATATAGTTAAAGGTAGCAAATTCGCTCACAGCGCTACTTGAATTCTCAGTAGATTCTGAAAGAAAACTCAAAAATGAGCTGAGGTTGAAATATCTCAGCTCAGGGGTCAATTCCTGACCGAGAAGATCGTTACAGAAGACAGGAAACTTGTCCACGATTTTGCGGATGACTTCTATATTTCATTATGTTCTTTTCACTGGAATCTCCTACCGCCTCAAGCGCGAAGATATGGAAAAGTTTCATAAATACCCAGTGGTTGCACTTTAACTAGTGTGCAAAACTAAATGGAGAGTTCGTCCGCGAAATCGTAAACAAGTCTTCTGCGGTGATTTTCTCGGTCAGAAACGACTTTTGAGTCGAGAAATTTGAACTTCTAGCCTTTTTTGAGTTCTGCTTTCAAAATAGATCGAGAACTCAGGGAGCGTCCCGAGCTTTTAGTGCTGCCTTTAAAGACATAGAATGAAAGCTGCCCAACGGAGGTCTCGACAAACGGAAAGCTCGAATTTATTGGGCACGGAAGAAGGGAGCCTGTTCTACCGTAATTTAAGCACCCCCTTCCACACCCCATCATCACCCCTTAAATACGGGGTATTCTTTAAAGCAAAGAAAAACCAGTAGCAGCTAAATAACGTCGAAATAGGACACAGTGTGTCACTGAGTCTAATGTATACGAAACTGCCCCATGTTAGGTTGTCATTACATGTTCAAAGAGTCGTGCTCCGCTTTTCTTCTTCCGTAGCCTATAAAATCGATCTGCAACCTATCGGCTAGAATCCTCGAGGACACCGGGATTCTTTACAGCGTCTGACGGTATGCTTCGGTGCGCATGACTTCAAACCATTCCTTCGGAATTTCTTGTACTTCTCAATTCCACGCCAGTAACCGTTGTTTTTTACAGTTATTTTCTCTTCTGCTTACCGTCGAACCAAAAGTGCAGACATGATTTCCTTTTAAAAATTTATAAGCTTCTTAAGAAGCTTGAAAAACAACGCAAATGTGAAGCACTGGAACACAATAGGATGTCGAGGGAGCGTGGATATCAATCCCTACTGTGAAAAGGCGGGTTTGTGAAGAGAAGGAGACAGTGCGAATGGTAGATGCTTCCCGGGTAGGTTAGCTGTTACTAGGTTCCTATCGGCTACGAGCGCGCAGCGTGTAGAGAGCGGTGCGAAAGTGGCGAAATGGAGGTTTACAGTTGGATTCGCATTGAAGCTGCTGTGTTGAGCTTAGAGCATCTGGATGCGGGTGATCTCGACGTCGCCGCCGATTTGAAGTCCGTTCAGCTCGTGCGGCTCGAGTCGGTGCGCGAATGACGTGAATCGTTCACCGTTGATGAAGATCTGAAATAGATGAACCTAGCGGAAACAAGCTTATTTATTTCTTCAAATTATTTAAATTATAAACATCCTAATTATTCCTAAACAGTGAGTTTCCTGTTGCCATTCTCACTTCAAAAAGAAGCTAATGGACCAACACCTAATTTGCGACTTGAGTCGGTTTAAAAACTTTCTAAAAGCTCCATGTTTATCCATCTCTTTTTTACAAATTTCTAATATATAAAGAACAAAATTATCATGAAGATGAGATGAAATGAAGAACAATCACAAGATCAACCGAGAAGGAAGAAACAGCAAAAGTAACAGTTTCAAAAAAAATAGAACCATAATCAGCAAAATCGTCTACCTCTAATAACTTCCCTGCATATCGAAATTTACGTCGAAAGAGCAAGGATGTTTAGGCCTAGTTGACTTATGAGAAAGTTTAGAAAATATTTGAAAGGAAACTGGCCAGCGAATTCTGCACCTAAAAATCTGAAGGAAACCAGTCAGCGAAAAATTACCAACAATACTGATGTGGCTTTCGAGAACCTCTAGTAATATAGGATGAAGACAGCAGGCTGTAAAAAGTCAAGAATTTTCTGGGCAAACAGTTGCAAAATTAGAAGAAGATAGAATTTTTGGAATTTTCTTTGTTGTTTCAATTAACTCAGCTCTTTTCGGCTTGATAACAGTGTATTTCTGAAAGCTTTCTTACAAGTAGTAAGATCTGTATCTTTGGAAAAAAAACTATGGTTTTCTTAATCAGACTCCCAAAAATTTCATGAAACAACCGAAGGGATATTTCTGAAGTCTTCTAATGGAAGTATCATAATTATGCGCGATGGCAGTCCAGCTAGAGTTTCTTTTGGGAAATCTTTCCTAGCAGCTCCCTTCCGGTTACTTAATTTCTCAAGGAATAAGATTGCAGTGCGAGTGTCACAGCCTAATTTGATTCGATTACTAAAGCAAACAACTAGCAACAGACAACAAACCTACTTTCCTGTTTTTTCCAACGTTTTTTCTCTTTAGCGGTAACCTCACCTGGAAAGCGTACTCCTCGTTCTTGATTTCGAGATCGAAGCCGACTCCTTCTCGAACGGCATTTTACCCTCACGCTCCTCGTTGCCCCACTCGCCAGTGATCAACGAGTTGCGAACGACGGCCTCGAATTTGATAAGCATTATTTCATAGTTGAGAGGTACAGATGAAGTTGTGCAAGGCCGAACAGACCTTCTCGTCGAATCTCGGATTGAAGTGCAGAGCGATGTCGCCGTTCTTCTTGAGGAGGTTGATGTGGAACCGCTCTCCACCAGGCGACGGTGTTCCGGACAGCAGCAGACTTCTGTTCGGGGCAAGACCCTCGCCGGTGATTATGCAATTTCTCTGTTCTTTGGGGAGCACATAGTGTTCGAACTCCTTTACCTCCTCCTGAAAATCAATCTCCACTTAACTTAAGATAACATATATAAGCGATAATAAGCATGGTAAACATCTCACTGGAGGTACATTAATTACGAGTGCTTATCTGAAAGATGTTTAAAAAATTTAAAAAAACAAAAATATTTTCTCTAAAAAGGAAATAGTGTTTTTGAAATGGAGCGAAAGTTCGCTCTCTGCTTAGCAAATATAATTTAAGTGGACCGTTTTCTTAAAAATGCGCTGGTAATAGATTTATAGAAAGTATGTTTTACTATGTTTTACTGTTTCTAATTCTATTTGCCTGCCAAAATCCACGTTGTTGAAGGATCGATCGTGATCGACTGGGAAAATACTTTTTGATATTTTTAACAAATTTCTCTGGAGAAGGAAAAATTCAGGGAAGGCCTGAAATAGCGAACTATTTCCATACTGTTAATCCTAGACAGCAGCGTTGGTTTGAAATACCATCTTCTTCCTCCAAGGTTGGCCAAGAGCTACGATATTAAGACCTTTGAGTACGTACCCTCAGTTGGCTCTTCCTCCCGCCTCCATTCCCCCACCAGCTCATTCTCCTCTATGAGTTGGATTCACCATCAGGCCTATTTATTCTGTAAACGTACTGTACTGCATCGTTGTCTAATATGTTGCTCTTCATGTGCTCATCCACATCGTTGTTTCTTCCATCTTGCCGGTTGGTTTCAGGCTTTGCTTTATCCTTCGTTGCTTTTTTTTTTATCTTTCACTTGTAATACCGTTTCGCTGCCATATTTTTGCATTGATTCATAAGTGGTTCTAAACGCAAATATGTATCCTTTGTTCATTCGATGCAGGGGTCATCCCGCTCTTTGGCGAAGCCGTGCGCGTGCGGTCGGGGCTATGTTCCAGCATTGACGCTGCGTGTGCGCGCAGCCTTGCCTATGGGCGGGACGGTGCCTGCGTCGAATGAACAGAGCGCAGGCTTGGGTATAATACAAGGGAAAATGAGGGTATAATAGTTTTTCGTCTTGCAGTTCCCCCATCACTGCTGTCACACGCAGGCATGTGCCTAGGTAAATCACATAGCTTAAAGGGCTTGCAGACTAGTGCGACCGCGAATTCCGCAATGGTTAAGCATAAGCCATGCCGTGATGCCGCCATGAGCTCGCCGCATTTGCCGCGCTTTTATACTTGTTCGCGGCGGCGACCACATTTGGCCGCGTAGTGAGCTCGCACAGCGAGCTGCAACGAGAATAGTCGGGTACTATTTTTTCGCTGAGTGGCATGTTTTCGTCATAGCAGATATTACATGACTACTTAATGCTTCTCTGATACGCAGCTGATATGTGGGTTGATACTGCTATCACGTCAAGGAGGCTACGGATCACCTACAGAGCGCTTGAGAGGTGTCTTCTGAAGTATAGCCGGCGAACTCAACATCAAGCCGGGCTTCGCAGTTCTGATCTTAGGAGGATGTTCCGTCTACGCGATCCAGCGGAATATGTGTCAAAGGCAAAACACCGATGGGCCGGTCATATCGTAAGAAGGACTGACGACAGGTGGACGAAAAGAACCTTGGAGTGGATTCCAAGAGATGTGAAACGTCCTCGAGGAAGACCTCCAAAGAGATGGGCGGACGTGTTTGTGGAAAATATGGACCAGCTGAGAAATCAGCTGGGTACGGTTCAGAAATACGGGATGGGAACTTGCGGACGGATCCAATCACGAACTCTACCAACATCTTGGATGACGGTAGTGAGAGAACGAAACGAATGAAGAAAATGCTAGGGCCTGAGCGATTCGTGAGGACAGGCCATCTAAGTATCTAAGTAAGTACTTAGTGCTTTACTATTCGTTCCTTTCAATATACACTACATACTTATATCAAATAGTTGAAACAGTTAATAGTTGTAACTCTGAAAGCGCGACGCAGCGTCAGGCGGCAACTCTCGTCCACGCCCCTGGTTGCCGCCGATTTCTCACTGCCGCGCTCGCACAATTCTGAAAGCCCTTTTAATCTAATGTCAAATGAGCCGATCCGACTAATGTCTTCCCCTGCGATCTCTGTCTGCTCAGCGAAGTTATTCGACCCCTACTCAGACAAACTGCCAGCAGAACCGGAGCAGAACACGTTCTGCTGCGCCTCTTCTTCGGTTCTGCTGCACTTTGAAATAATAACGCTTTTCGCTTCCAAAGAGGATAGCTCCAAAAGCCAAAGCGTAGTAGACTTCTTTTGCGCAAACTATCGATTTCTCACAGTCTGCAGTACAGCACCACTTTTTCGGTTGCGGCCTGTGACTGCTGGCATCCTCTCGACATCAGACGCTGCAAATCTTTGCTCCATACATTGACTAGGTTTGGTCTCTCAAAAAACCACGCTTTCTCTTCCTTCTGTGATTCTGCTGGCGCTCTGCTACGGTTCTGCTGCACTACTTAGCACACGAATCGATTTTACACGGCCGCAGCAGAACGTGTTCTGCTCCGGTTCTGCTGGCAGTTTGTCTGAGTAGGAGTCGAATAACTTCGCTGAGCAGACAGAGATCGGCAAGAGTGCAGCAGAACCACAGGTTAGATGCCGGTTCTGCTACACTTATAATGTGGTTCTTCTGAAAATTTATCTGGGTACGTCAGAACATAAACCGCTGGAACAGAAAAAATGAAATGGGTAGAGAAACCAAGGGTAGAAAATGTCGCTCAGAGCTTCAAGCGTAAAAAACTGAAATCTGATCCCAGCTGCTAGGAAATCACTGACTACAATATGAAAACAAAATGGTAGCATTAGCAAAAAAAAATCGGACGAAAGTAAGCACAGAAATGTTTACACGTATATCAAGTATTCTCATGCACTATACGGTTCAGCGAAACAACGGCAATTTTCTGAGTGGAGTTTTCTGGGAAAAATCGCTAAAAAATAGAAAAAAACATTAAAACTCTCCAAATACGGAACAGGTAGAGGAAGGACGAAGAAGGGTTGAACACATGTTGAGGAAGGTTCTCCCTTTTCCTCGTGGGTGGTCTTTAGGTTTTCCTCCGTATTTTTAAAAAAAATTGCTTAAAAAATCGAGATAAACTTGGAATGAACTCCAGAATTTTTCTGAAAATGGGATTCGAATAGGAAAAACACGAAGTTAGGCTACGACGTAATTTTCTGAAAATTTTGAATCTTCCTTGGCTTCTCTTCTTTTTGAAACAAAATTCGAGGAAATTCCTTAAATCCCACTAATACAGGAAATGAAGCAGCTTTAAAAATCGCAGTAAGCTTCTAGAGCGAAGAGGGAATCAAACAAGATTATAGGATCTAAAAGGGAGATTCTTGCAAATAAAAATTCTGCGAAAGCAAAACTTTCCTCTCATGCGACGCCCGAGGCCCATTGGACCCCATGCGAGGAAAATTTTTGAAGTGGGGGTTGGAGAAGCCGTAAAAATCAACTCCAAATGGACGGAGAGCGGGAGGACCAAACCTGAACGTCATTTATTAAGGGGGAAGGTCCTAAGCTGAATTCCATGCTATTCCCTGAGGAAAAAACCCTCGATTTGCAAAAATTCCAGCGAAAGTAGCGGAATTCCGCGATTTCCGGGATCTTCGTGGGTGGTCCATCTCTTAGGCACTGGGTGGTCCGCGCCTGGGTGGTCCGACATCGGACCACCCATCCCGGTGATGATGTTTATTAACAACATCCTAACCTGGGAGAAACCTTTGAAAGATAGTGTGCCCCAATACACGCATCTTCTTTTCGTAGCGAGACCCAACCGCAAATGTTTTCATCGGCGCGAATTTAAAACTCGCAACTTTTTTGAAAACATGAGATGGCACGAGGTTCGCATTATTTTTATATAGATTAAAACTCGAGAAAAGCTCCCTACGTTATTGGCATGGTTCACGAATCTCTTGCCGCGAGTTCGGACGATGTCGTCTGCTTTCTTACAGGGGTTGCTCTTTATCTCCTCATTTCTCTGTTCGACATTGGAAAAAAATATGTTACAGAAGACCTGGAATATCTACGATTATTGAAAGCATGGAAAAACTGAATTAACTAAACCTTCTTCAGCTTGCAAAAAAAACTGAAAGAAAATTGTGAAAATGGGGTTTCACAGTTTTTCAGAAAACATTCGAAAAACTCAAATAAACTTCTAACTTAATCTTTTATACATGGAGTGCTCCTCCCGAAAACGGTTCCGAAAATTTCTGAAAGTGGCTTAAAGGTCCGGAAGAAAATTGAAAAAAGTCAATTTAAGAAAATTATTTCTACTGTCCTTTCAAGTATCTATTTCCATCTTCAAAAAATTTTAAAAATATTTCTAACTTTCACAACCAATTTTTGGCCCTGCTTCCAACCCCGCCCACGTTCGGCATGACGGGTGCGTCCCCCCCTCTAACAAAGAAAAATTTCTGCGACCGCCATTGGTTGGTGCTAATCGATGTTATAAAAACAAACTCCTAGAATAGCTAAGAGCAGGATTATTTGCTAGAACTGTGTAGCCTTCATGAGACGACATAACTCCAAGCAGGTGCAATGAGACATTTATTCCAACGCAGGCGCTTCAAAATCATAACACTTCTCGGCAGATCTCTGATTTTCACCTATACGGGAGTAGATAACTTACCTAAACTATTAGGTAAACTTCATCATCTATAACCCTACTTGGAATTGCAACACATGCCGATGCGAAAACTGCGAAACTTTAAAGCCACTGGAGCCATTTCTGAGACAAAATCATAAAATTGGGAATTTTTAGTAGTTTTATGAAATCAAAAAAGAAACTTGGCAAACGGTATTTCTGCGAAGGTACTTACTATGCTGATCTCAGTTTGAAGAGCATCATGTAAACAGTTTGAATTTTTCAGGTTCTGAGACTTAAACCGCTCGGTTATCCTTAGTGATAAGCTTTCTGTAGTACAGTACCGACCAAAAGGTTATCAATTTTTGGTTTTTTATTTATATCTTTTCCATCGTTGTCCAATCGCACACACGAGTGAATGATGCTAGCCTACTGTAGCCGATCGGGAAGAAACTGTGCGGCACGAAAGGTGCTCCGCAGAGAAAGCGAACGTCATGTTTCAGGTTTGCATAAGGGTCTTGCACTGAGTAGTGGAGGCCGGAAAGGTAGCGTTCCTGCCTCAATAAACTGAAGGTGGCCCATCCGTCAGGCGAACTAGTTGTCGCAGTGTTAAGAGTGCGGACTGCCACGCAGTGGGTCGTTATTTCGTATCCTCGCTCCAACCCATTTTCGCACTTCTTTCTTTAACGCAACATCCTTTAAGAGCCACACCTACGTGTAACTTTTCAAAAGAGTCTTATTAACAGGTTATAATGTTTGGGTGCCAACTGATGGAATATTCGTTGTAGTGAAGGAAAATAGAAATTGGAGGAGTTTGCGTATGTGCAAACTGTAAAGGTCAAATTAATGGGGAACGGGCGTTACCTACCCACACCTATCCTCGCACCTTCCCTCGCGCCTTTAATTAGCCCCTGAGGACTGCACCGAAGCCAGGCCCATTCAGCTGCCACACATAAAGTTGGCTCCAGCAGTTGCATCAGATGCAAATTTTGAGCTGAGCCATTTCCTTGAAAGAGAGCCGCTCTCCCTTAATCCATCATACAACTGTAAAGGAATTTATGATGGTAACTTTTTGAGCCACCAACTGCTAAATGCTGCATCGGGAATAACCGAACATTTCATTTTTAACGACCTAATATTAGTAAATTGTTTTCTTTCTTTTTTCTTTACTTTGAACTTTTACTGAGGCTGTGCTTTTTCAGTCCACTGTCTTCCATCAGTAGACTACTGTAGTATGTTGCTGCCAGCAGTCAGCTCTAGGAGAAGTAGTATCGTAATTACCGTCAAGCCCCTTGGCGGTAATTAAAGGCGCGAGGCGAAGTGCGAGGATAGGTGCGGGTAGGTAACGCTACGCGGCGGCGCGGAATTAGGCTCCCGGCCCCCTAAGGGAGGAATGCCCTCCAGACATTTCATGCCCCACAGACATGCCTTCAGCTCTAGGTCACCTCGCGCCTATGCAGGATTCATCGGCCAGCCTATCTAGTAAATAGGATGAAATAAAAAACTGAATAATACAATGAGAGTTTATACAGTGAAGTAAACAATTGAAAAGGGTTGATAGAGTTGCTAAAAATTTGGTATAATTACTTCTAAATTTGGATTACCTAAGGTTTCAATTCAAGAAAGAAGAATTTAGTAAAAGATAGATAAAAACAAAAGAAGGTTAAAAAGATAACAACTTAAAGTAGTCCAAGTGTGAGGGTCTTTGGACCAAATTTTCAGCTATTTTACTGCACTACCCTCTCCACCTGTTTATTTCATTGTAGATAATATTTAGCTGACTGGCCGATGAAGCCTCTACAGGCGCGAAGTGACCCAGAGCTAAGGGCATACCTGTGAGGCATGAAATATCCGGAGGGTATTACTCCCTCAGGGCGCCGGGAGCCTAATTCCCTCCCTCCAACGCTACGCACCCCAAATTAATCGATTTGTAGCAAGGTTCGGAATAGAATGAGTAAATATCTAACTTACATCATAGCGTCAATATGTTTTATCCGGCACGCATTGTTACCATGCCGCTGAAAAAGCTCGGTCAAACGGACATTTCCAGTGTCTCACGAGAAGAGGGGAAGATGGCAGAGGCTTTCAAACGGATTCTTCGTGATGATATGAGTAATTTAAAGTCTAAGCAGTGGAACTGATTTTGAAGAGTTCCACGTAAGTGTTTCTCTTGAAAGGGTGTTGTTGTTGTTCAAGAATTTATGCTGAAAACGTCAAAGAAAGAAAAACGCAAAAGCGGATTGGGATGGGGATTCGAATTGATGACGCATTACGTGACAGTCCGCACTCTTTTCACTGTGCCAACTAACTCGATGATGTATATTCAGCCGCTACCTTTTCCGGCCTCCACTACTCCGTGGCAAGACGTTCGTGCAAATCTGCAACATGGCATTCGCTCTCTCTCTCTGTATAGCATCTTCCGTGCCGCACGGTTTCACCCCGATCGAGTAAGCTGCGAACAACATTACGTAGATTGCTGCAATCTTGCACGTTAGGACAGCGAGTTCATGAGCATCTCGTGCGGTACAGTCTGTCCCCGCCAGCCTGTCCGATAGCGTGGTTTGCATATGAGGCGTGAGGCGAGATGGCGGGTTCCATGCCTGCTCGCCTAAAAGTAGCCGGTAGCCGCCGTTATTGATTGAAGCGGGCAGGGACCCGATATCT
>KN551128.1:19716-31982 GCA_000797555.1 Oesophagostomum dentatum | reverse complement strand
TTTTTTTTGTGGAAGGCATGAAAACACGCTTTTTGCGATGATACGATAGCGTTCATGCGGAAATTTATTATTCATTTATTTACTAGCATTCGCGCTATGATATTTCAAACATATTAATATTTTAACGCGAGCATGAGCTGCTATGGGATTGTTTACAACAATTTTTACTTAGCTACTGCTTAACTGCAGCCAATACTAATTCTCTTTTGGACATCCAGCGATCAGATTATGCGTGCACATAATTAATGATAATAATAAATGAGTTGTCGTGGTTCGTCAGATGTGCATGTCGTATTGGTTAAATGAATAGTCTTAAAAGCTGTGCTCGCCGGGAAAAAAATGGGGCTATGCGTCTTCACGAATTCTGTAGAGCCTCAAGGGATTAGATCTAGGCAAAATAAGGACACATCAAAGCCAGTATTCATTGAGAGAGTGCCAAAAATGTTTTTTCTTCGTACAACTCACATCCGGAGAATGGACGAGTTGTCATGACCCTAGAGTTCGACGTAACGGTTTATTTATTTGACATTACCTCTTGCACTGCGACAATTTCTCTCCAAAAGCCCATGGATTCATAAAAAAAAACTACTCCAAATTTAATAAAGCCGCGCATGTGTTCAGTATTTTATGGGGTCAAGGTTATGAACCTCTTCACTGAGTTTTCTGACCAGGTAGGTCACCCTAGCGTAGTGTTGATCTGCAAAAACGGTATAAACGAACGCATTGCTAATGCCCTCTTTAGTAACATATCAAAAAGCTTAGACCCGAAAGCTTGATATGTACGAGTTACAGGAGTTCTCACTAGCAAAGCACACTGTTACACTGTTAGTGAAAATTACTGATAAAGTGGCTGCTAGTTAGTGTGAAAACGCTCTATACCCAAAAAACCAAGGCTTACAAGGCCTGAATCCAAGGGTTAGTATTAGGGGTAAGAATCTCTTCTATACAGGTTAGCAGCCATTTTGCCAGTAGTTTTCATCACTATGAGACACTGTGGTCTGAAGACTCTAGAACCGCCACAACACTTCTGTATCTACAGCTGGTATAGATTGTTTAGTGTGGTACTAGAGAATACGTGGACAATTCGTCTATATCTATGTACCATTTTGCGGATCAACACTATGCTAAGTTGACGTTCCTCGTAAGTCCTAACTGATCACGTGAGCAGCGGTTAAAACAAAAATGCTTTAACTATGAATAATATAGGTGAAGAAATAAGCACCTAGTAATTCTGCACAGTCTATTTCATCTTGGTTTTCGCTTTCTTTTCCGGTACCATTTCCTAAGTAGAAAGAAAGCTTTGCATAAATAAAACAGCAAGCGAATGCTTTTTAAAGCCATGGAACACAGTGGAACATGGATAAAGTGGATGGAAAACGATAAACTTTTACTGCATAGCGGTTTTCACCGGTTTAGTTTGTATTTCCGGTCCAACGCATTTAGTAACCAGAAATTGCAACACTGGATGCGGACACTGGAGCAATTTTCATTCATTAGCGAATTTCTCGAACCATACGCGGATATTTTTGAGCTCGCCTTTATTTTGACCATTGTTGTTGTTTATGCTTCTCGTTGTTCTTCAGAATACGTCGAAAGCTCTGAATGAAGGCGTTCTGAACGTGGCTGTTACTTTTGTGTCAGCGTTCGGCAAAATTTTGTCTCTACTTTACAATAAATTTGGAATTAATGGCCAGCTTTTCAAAAAAGTTTAACATTTGTAAAGAAATTCAAGTGCTCGTTCAAGATGAAACATGCTAGACAATGTTCAAAGACCTTATTTAGCAATGTTCGACAGGGGAAAAGTTGATAGTAAACATTCAAAGGTGGAGTAAATAGAAGCGTTGCCGCCGCAGAGGAGAAGCAAAAGAAGCAACAAGAGTATAAACTTGGCAGGAATCCCAATGAAAACATTCTTCTTATCTCCGCGATAGTGTATTCATTAGTTCATGAATCGCTGTATAAATATTCTTTTATCTCTATGGTAAATTCCCATTAATCATGCACTTTTTGCGTGATAATCGAAACACTAGTCTTTCTTCAACTAGTCATTAGTATTATTTATCATATTTCGTTGTCCATCATCAACACCTGTACTCACAAGGAGTAGTCGATAACTGGACTAGATAGGGCTAGATTTGAACAGTCTGTGCAGTGCATTCCTTTTCCTTATGAAGTTCAAAAGGGCACTTTGCTTTAAAACCGTCCAATATGTATAATGCCTCTCTGGCGTTCTTGTTCTAAAATATGTAATTTCTGAGCATTCGAAATTTTGCGATTATTTGATTATGAATTAAAGGGACCAAGTAATGACATTCAGGCCTGGTCTTAAAGGCAGCACTCACTCTAAAAACGCTTCCTGAGTTCTCGACGGATTCTGAATGACGAACTCAAAAAAGGGTTGGGGTTCAAATTTCTCGGCCCAAAAGTCATTCCTTACCGAGAAAATCGCTCCAGAAGACTCGTACGCAATTTCGCGGACGAGTTTTCCACTTCGTCGCGCTCTTTCCGTTGGAGCCGCCTACCACCTCAAGTGCGTGGACATGGAAGTCTTGTGTAACTCCGTACATACCGAGTGGTTACAGCGCTTTAAGTAGTACAGGAAACAAAGTGACAAGACAACTCGTCCCCACATCCTTCGTAACTGATCCACCGAGTACCCCACGTTTCGGCCATTTTCTCCCAAACGAGCAGCCTACCGGCGCTCTCGCTTCAACTTTTGGCTATTCAGCCACTAAGAGTTCACAAACTACCTGAATCTCGAAATCCGTTTTTAGAGTGGGTGCTAATTTTAAGGGAGGCTCTACCAATCGGTTTTTTGTCTGTTTTTTTTTTTCGCACGAACGCTACAGACCAGTCACTGCACAGATATAAATTTTCTGTTTAGGAACCTTCATATACGACTTCATCTTACATAGGAACCTTCATATATCACTTTATCTTACATATATATTATGTTTTCTGATAGCTGGGCGGTTCCAGTTTTTAAACCTAATCGATAAAGCAGAGTTCCTGGGGGGGGGAAGTTCTACATATCCTTTTGAAGCAGTTAAAAATGATGAAATTTTTCTAAAAATGCAAGAAACAAATTTTTTCATCAAAGAATACGGTCCCATGTTTAATTCTGGATGAGGAGAGGAATCCCGTGGTGATAGCGGTTGTGCGGAAAAATTACAAAAACAACAATTCTGCTAAAAAAATTTTAAGAGGGGGAGGGTTCTACGTTTTTGAAACTCTTTCCGAAAGAATTTGTAGCAAAATGGACGGTTCTGGATGACCTAGACTCTGCTACTTGGCCTGCACAGGGAACGTTCTCCAAAACTATTTTTTAAATCTTAGTGAAGTGAAACATTCTCCTTAACTCTTTAAAATTAACCTGGAAAAATTCTGCACTCTCTTCTTCACCGACTATGAATAGTTAGACTGGTGGGGCCAGCTTGCTTTGGACTACAAAGGGAGTCCAAAGCAACTTGAAAAGCAAAGAAGCGTGTTGAAACGAAGAGAGCGGATCAATATTACGCTAGTCTCCGTGCTTTAACCTGTTTGAACACTTCCGGCATCCCCTTTGGTGCCTGGCCCCGCCCACCTCACTAGTCATAGTCTGCGAAAAAGGGAGTAGAATTAGGCAGTGTTCCACCTCACTAAGATCGCCAGAACTTCATTGGTAATGCCCGTAACTTACGCAGAACGGAAGCAGTACCGCTTTCTGGGTGGTCCACTGAAACTTATCGCAGAAAAAAGCCTTCCTATCCTTAGCATTCTTATACTTTTAGAGTAACTACTACATACCACCCACCATGCGTTTTTTAAACAATTTTACAAGGCGCGGTTTTGGTAACATTTCCGTAAACTTGTTTTGACTGAATCCTGTATTGGAAGCGTACTGAAAGTCAAACAAACTGGCTCGTTTGTTATGGCTGTTTGCAAAAAAAAAAACAGGAAGTGCAGAAGTCTCAGCTGACAAGTAAAGAAACACAGGAAGTTATTTTGGAAATAATCTGCCGCCTTTAGCTCGGAAATTTGCAAAAGATTGCTCAGTGAAAATGAACAGGACAATGTACAGCTCAGCTTTGGTCTTGAATCTCTAGTGCTTGAATAGCTTCGATCAAATTTATAGTTTCGAAAAAAAACAAGAACTATGAGCAAAGACGACCAAGGGAAGTTTTGACTCGGTCCGAATAACACCACTTTCAGTAACATTCGTAGTTATTTCGCAAACAGCAAATAACTAGTCAGTTTTGTGACAAACTAAGCGGATTATTATTGTTATTCGAGCGTGCCAGTAAATCTGCATACTCATGGAAGGAATTTTTAATCGTTCGAATTTCTGCATGAAGTGAAAAGACGGTCTCATTTTGCACAGCTGCAAAAACGGTGTTAGATGATTATTCGAGTATTGAAAAGTCTACTGCACTGTGCGGTGAACAGATGGAACAACACAGGACCAGACTGATGGTGAGAGAAAATGAATTCTGGTGTAGTAGGTACAAATAGAAAGTAGTATCAAAGGCAAATTGCACTTAATCGTTTCCGGTACTAGTTTTATATGCATTTCTGCAGCGATAGTTTTAAAACAACATGATAAAAAGGAAATGACTGTTTTCGTTCTAGTTAGGTACTAGAAAATAGCGGGTAAAAGATTTACTTACTCACTTATTTACTTCCTTAATGGACCACAGTGTACCACCATTTTCCCATCAAAAGGAATAATACAGAACTCAAAGAGAACTCCGTAAATAAAAATTCTAGTATGTAAATGCTTTTAAAAAAGAAAACAAGAAGAAACAAGAAAAACTGCAATTTTCTTCTGAATTGATTGACTAGTAGCCGTGTGGAAAGTCGGAGTTTGGAATTCCAAACGGTTTGGAACTTCCTCTAGAACTTTCTCTAAAAATCTCTGCCCTGCTAGGATCGTAGTTGTCTTTACGCTCATATTTAACGAGCCGAATCGTAGACAATCTACAATAGTAGCAAGCTCTTCGGAGACGAATTCTCAAAGGCTTTGGAATTCCAAGCCATTTCGTGGACAAGGCCGCAAATCAGGGCCCGTATTCATAAAAGTGGCTCTGGATTCCAAACAGTTTGAAACTTTCTTCAGAGCAATTTTCTAAAAAGGTTTTTTTCACAATCTGGATCGTAGTCATCTCCTGGTGCTCATTCTTGCCCAACCGAATCAAGAATTGTAGGCTGTATCAACCAGAGATTTCTTGAAAGTGCATTTCCAAATGCATTTGGACTCCAAACAGTTTTATGAATATGGGCGCAGATCGTTAGTACAGTCAGAAAAGTTAAAAGTGCGGAGAATATTTCCGCACAGATGCTGGAAAATAGTCCCTAACGAAAAGACAACACCAGAAATTTGCCTTGAAATAGTAGAAAATCAAGGCTGTGGTGGGAAATGTGATGCCTCTATGCTGACAGAAACAGGGAGATTTTAGGAGTTCGAGGAGTTAACTTCAGTGAGGTCTAGAAAGTGCGAGAAAGTAAACGTCTCCTAGGAAACCCCTAGAAAATGAACTTTTCTAGAAATAACCAGGAATCGTGCAGAGCTATTATAGGAATATTCTGAAAAAAAAACCCTCCAATTCCTCTACAGCTATTCAAGCTCAAATTTCCGGAAGTACGCTTTAAAAGAAACCCCTAGAATTTAGTGGACAGAGGCAACGAAGCGTAGAAGCATGAACGGTTACTCGGCGGTGGCAGCGACGACAAAACTACTGGAAGTGCACCGTCGAGAGCGGAGCACACAATCGACGTCATGTGTCGCTCTCGGACTTGGGTTCGGGGGGTTAAGTAGAGGAAAAAGTTGGAAAGCGCTCGATGGCGCTTTACAACGTGCTGAGCGGGCAAGTGGAGCACCTCCGCTGGCTCTCTTTTAGTTCTCGTTCCGGAATTTGAGCAAAAAATCGCGATTTATAGGGTACTGGAGAGGGAGAGCACGTCGAACGCCTTAATGCACTCTTTTGCAGTAATATAAGGCCTCATATGGGTGCCTGTTATCGATTTACTGAAAAAAGTGCACTGAAGTACATTTGACAGCTGAAAACTGACAAGCGCTTGTCAGATTAATAAATAAAAGATCAGTTACGCAAACATATGGAGAGTCTAACTTTCCAGAAATAAAAGTGCACTTTGAGGGCAGCAAAGCAGAGGGCAGTTAGCACAAACCATATTTGGAGAGAATCACAGTAAAATAGTAAGCTAACCATGATTTCTACCTAATTAAAATACTGAAAATGAAGGAAAATGATATCCCAGAGGAACCTGGAACAGCAGCCAGCCGATCAGCTACAAGAGCGAACGAGTGGCTGTTGGCGGCGAACGTGAAAGTTGCTAGGTAGAGATTTTTCCCCATCTTTTTCTTTACTCTTCTCCATGACTTTACAATCATAGTCCTTGGAAATCTATTGTAATCTCTGAGAAAAATTGCGAAAACAACAGCAAAAATAGGTATTCCATGGATTTCTTGCGTTCTCTTGGATTAATTATTATTCTGTTATTGTTGCGTTGTTTACTCCCTTCCAGCTCATTTTCTTATGTTGTTAGGAACATGGCAGAGGTGTACGGTACTGGGTGCTCAGCTGCACATTCTAGAAATTACTGGAAATTCTTCAGTAGGTGTCTTTCAGTGAGTTCTTTTCCGTTTTTCTTGAATTAGTTGGCGTAATCTTGAATTGCACTTCTAACATGCTCTTTGTGCAGACAATAAATAAATAAACAAATAAATAAATAAGTAAATAAATATAAATTATATACAAATAAATAAATAAATAAATAAATAAATAAATAAATAAATAAATAAATAAATAAAGATCTGCTCTAGTGACACTAAAACATGAAATTGTTGGGAAAACAAATTCATTACCTCAAACCTCTGGTTTGCAGTTTCCGATAGTTGTTTTGAAATTTCCTTTAACAAATATTTTTTTGAGTAAACGAGGAGAGCTAAGAGTAAGAGAGTAAGAGAGTAGGAGAGCAAGAGAGTAAGAGAGTAAGAGTAAGAGCTCCTGCCTAGATGGGCTTGTTTTTAACAAGAGGTTTCAGAAATTATTATCTGGGTACGAAAGTTACGCAATATTTCTAAAGCACATTTCAGTTCACACTAGAATAGTTAGAAGAAAAAAAGAAGTTTAGCCAGAACAAGGTAAGAAGCTATAGCGGCTGAATCACGAAGTGTTCATTTGCGGAATGAAAACTAAGGTTGCTGTTGTTGCATCGCTGAAAATTTCGCAACTCTCCGGTAGTCGATGAGCATTTTTTCAGTATTCTGTGAGTGTGCTTCCTCTAGGCGTAGGTTGCTTGAATGATGCCGTCTCGCTTTCTTTTTTGAATTTCTATAGGTATATAGTGCAGAAGTAAAATCAGAAGATATGCTCCACTTCTTTTGAAAAGAAATGTTTCCAGAAGAGCTTTCTCAGTATTCTATTGCTCGTTTGCGAGCTATTACTGCTCCTTGTCGGATTCGAGCAAGTGCAAGTAGGTAACTGCTTTCCCCTTTTGTGAACGTTTCTTACAGGTTTTGAGGATTCCTAATTCTTTTTGGTTATTTCTCACTGCTAGGGAACAGGAGTTGCTGTTTTGCTTGAGGCTCACCCTCAAGACAGCTTTGGAAAAGTAGCATGTGAATTAAGTACAGCAGAACAGCAGAAGATGGAGCTAAATTATAAAATGAAAGGAAAAATCATCGTGATTTTAGAATATGTTGGAAAATAAAGTTCTTGACAAATACTTAACTGTTGTGCTTTCACAAGAAAACACTAAAAGAATAGTCAAAATTGCAGAGTAAGTCAGTCATGCGTTTTTCCCATAAATGTGGACATTCACATCTAACAGCCTGAAGTTAGTGCAAGAGAACGGAAAAAAGCGAGGCCTCAAAGATATGGGTATGCATCCTAGTGCAAGAGAACGGAAAAAAGCGAGGCCTCAAAGATATGGGTATGCATCCTAGTGCAAGAGAACGGAAAAAAGCGAGGCCTCAAAGATATGGGTATGCATCCTAGTGCAAGAGAACGGAAAAAAGCGAGGCCTCAAAGATATGGGTATGCATCCTACGAGTAGTAACAAATTCTGGAACAAAAGATCCGCGGGAAGGTTTCCGAGTGAGGAAGATATGTGCACTAAGAATATAGCTTTTTCCTCGTCGAAGAAGAAAACTTTTAGAAAACTTCTTCGTTTACAGGCTATGCTGAGAGTGAGAAAAACATTTGCGCTGATTTGAGAAAATAACTATTATGGAGCACAAATTTTTCTAGTTGGGTTTTTAAAACACCTTCTGTTACAGCTTTTGCCGGGATATGTAATATCACCTCAAGTGAGAATCAAATTCTCCGCCCTACACTCAGAAAGCTCGAGCAAACAATATCATAAATCTATAAGGATCCTCTACGTATGTTCCGGAACGTTCTGAATGAGCTCTAGCACTTTGAGTAGCTGTGTCGGTCCATTAAACAAGTGGTTTCGAGTGATTGCAAAGTCTTTTTGCT
The DNA here is from genome assembly GCA_000797555.1 of Oesophagostomum dentatum. NCBI lineage: Eukaryota > Metazoa > Nematoda > Chromadorea > Rhabditida > Strongylidae > Oesophagostomum > Oesophagostomum dentatum. The sequence goes on along the minus strand of KN551128.1, from coordinate 23,502 downwards.
CTCGAACCAGATGGATCAGAATTTATTTTCTCATTTTGTTGAGGTTTACGTAGTTGCAGAAGTAGTCGCTGGATTAGCTTAATATGCAAACGCCGCATGCAAAGAAAATTCCTCCCGGAAATCGCTCTAAACTGGTAATTTTAACAAAGGTTCATTCAAATAAACGCCTAGGAAATACCGCAGAAATCATAGAAACATAAAATTAGTCAAAATCCAGAAATAACAGAAAAACCGCATTGCTAGCCCATCAACTAGACCTCCACAGAGAAAAAGTGCAAGCGAATGCCCGAAATCGATATGCCCCAGGGCCGGAGTATCCTGATGAAGCGAGGAAATGAATGAGAACTGCATGCGAGGTGATGTCGAACTGCGAGTGGACTCGTAATCCGAATTGCCGTTCCAAACAGGATTTGTGTGCATTCACAATTGCACTTGATAGTTCTTTGCTTCCCCTCATCGATTATATTACACTTCATTTGAAATTCGGCCGGGTGAAAGTGCAGAGGAGCAGAATCCATGAAAGTGGTGCAGGAAATTTAAAATTTTCCAGAACATGGAAAGTATGCAGAGTATAAGTGAAAATGGGTGGGCAAATGTTTATCCAAGCACGTAACAAAAGTGCAGTACGCAAGGTATCATTATTATACGTTTAAGAAATGAACATTGATTTTTGACAGCCAGGATTACCTAGGAAGTAAATCTGCGAGAAATTGCCTCGCATGAAATTCTTATGAATTTCTTTTGATAAATGCAGTAGATGAATTCTGATGTTGCTAACAGCGGATTTTGCCTTGTGCTAAATTATGTCGCGATTTAAAATTTACTTAAAGGCAACACCCACGCTCGGAACGCCTTCTGAATTTTCAATGGATTCTGAAAGAGGAACTCAAGAAATGGTCGAAATTCTAATTTCTTGGCTCAAAAGTCATTCCTGACCAGGAAATTCGCTCCAGAAAACTCGTCCTGGATCTCGCGGACGAGTTTTCTATTGCGTCGTGCGCTCTCTATTGGGGTCGTCTACCGTCTTAAGCGCGAGGATGGAAGAAACGTTCAATTCTGCTCATAACCAGGGGTTATAGCGCTCTAACTAGCGCGAAAAGCTAGTTGGACAGCTCGTCCAAGCAATCGCGGACGAGTCTTCTGGGGCGACTTTCTTGGTCAGAAATGGCTTTTGAGCCGAAAAATTTGAACCTCTACCATTTTCAAGTTCTTCTTTCGGAATCGGTCGAGAATTCAGAAGGCGTTCTGAGCGTGGGTGCTGCCTTTAAGTTCAAGCCACAAAACTTAGCAAAGAAGCGATATCCACTTACCATCAGTAAAAATTTTCAAAACTTTTCGAAACCAGGATTTGCATTTTTTTGAAAGAAACTATTTTAATGATATTCTTCCTGTTTCAATGTTTCTATTTAGTGGTCGCTGCACAAAAAAACTATAGTGAATATTTCGATGCATACTGTTCCGTTGCGTGCGTGGCAAGCGGAAGAGAAATAAAGCGGAACTGTTGGACGGCGTATAGATTCGTGACGCTTTTCTAGAAAAAAAGTTTTATCCAAACGTCAGTCTGAAGTCATATATTGTAAACCATTTGACAGCTCTTGACGCATTCTACTAAACAGACGTTGAAATCCTTGATTTCACTTATCCACAAAGTTCCATACGTTCGAAACTAAACGGTGTCAAGCTGAGAAAAGGGTGCATCTGTCATTCACTGCGCTGCTAAAAAAGACTACTTTTACCACCGTGTAATACACTGGCGAAGTGTTTGGACGAGCTGTCCGCGATAATGCTCTGTCGGGAATTTCCCACATAAGTGAAAATTTTCAAAAAATAGGTCATTATGTGTGTTCTGCTTATTGTTTTATGTTGATATTATGCGCTTTGGTCTGAAATGAGGGGGATCGAGAAGACAACTTGTCCTACATCCTTCGTAACCGGTCCATCACTTCCACTTCCCTACGTTTTGGCTGTTCTCTCTGTAACGAATGGCTTTCCAGCGATCTCCTTTTGGCTTTCGGTTATTCAGCCATCAGTGTTCATAAACTACCTAAATCTCGAAATCTGTTGTAAGCGTAGGTGTTGCCTTTAATTTAGGTTGCAACTCGTTCAGTCCTTCACTAACGATGGAGTTTTTTTTTCTACACGTCCGTCTATAAATCACACATAAACGCGTTGCAACGGCGGTCGCCCTAATCGTTACTCGGCTTCAAGTTGGCTTCCTCGTTTTCCTGATTGCTAGCAGATGTGGCAACTGCCAGTAACTGTCTTGGTTTTTCTGGCAGTCCAAGTTGGTCCCAGTAGATAGAATAAATCGTACCGATGGGTTCGACGAGGACAGGTTCCGTTCAACGTAAAAAGTGACATTTATTGTGTTCCTGCAGGAGGCTCCAAAATCATTATTTAGACTCTGACTCACCTCAAATCCGATTACATTGAGAACACTGACTAGTCACGAAAACACATCTTTTAAGTATAAAAGTCCCCATTTTGCATGCGCAAAATATGTTGAGTATGCCAGGTCTGCATTTCGTGATTTTGGGGACTGTGCTACTCACCATATTAATAACGTGATATATAGTTACAGATATGCGTTCCAAAGGAGCTTCGTAAAAAAGTGCAAAATCTTTGAAGGCAAGTGACGTGGCATGGATTGATGGCACTGGTCACAGAGGCCCCACATGGATCAGAAAAGATCAACAAGTAGGTGGAACAAATCGACGTTATTGTTCTGCCTGAGTCCTTCTGCAGCGTTTGCTGAAACCTTTGTATTACCATGTCCGCTTGCTCTTGTAGTTTTTCCTCTCTAGTACTCAGAAGTTTGTCCTATGGGGATATACCTCATCTCTGCTTATTCACGCTCTCTTTTCTCTCGTCAGAGTGACTGAGCACCTCACAATAACGGGAAAAAATGTAAATTTGCCTCTAGAGTGTGCACGCCGCTATCCATTTCGCCTTTCCTGACCTGCTAAATAACGGAAAATATGTCACTGTTCCTCGGACGTATAAAGTTTGTCGTCTTCGAGGCTTCGTTTTTTTGCTTCACGACTTGATTTCGCAGGTTTTGAAACAATCCAAACTTTTCCCGGCTCAAGCAACAATAACTGGAAGCCCAACAGAAGATTTGTGCTTACCGGGAGACCCGTGATACCACAAAAATGAACGTGGCCACAACCGAGGGACCCGAGGGACACTCAGCGAAGGTTGAGCTGAAGAAACCGCTTCAGAACACTATCACGAAAGAGCTTTCACTACACAAAGTGTAGAGCTAAGCTGAGAAATGTAGAAAACAACGTAAACCTTGAAATTTTATTATAAATTATTAAGATCATTATTTGGTTCAGCAATTGTTTGCAAGACCGTAGTTTTCAGTTTTTCTGCAAAAAATATCAATTTCTTTGTTGCAGGTATTATAGCAATAAATTTTTAACAGAACTTTTAAAAATTCAGACCATTAACACATTCAAGTGATTTTCGACCACAGCGAATATCTCGTCTACAGTGCCTTTCGCCAGAATCTGGGAACAATCAAGAAAATATGTGCATCCCTTTATTGAAGTTCTTAGTTTACCTTTATTAACTTCTTCTTCTTCTCATAGTACTCAATAACTGGAGCCGTAGCCTTCTTAAATGTTTCTAAACGTTTCTTAATAGTTTCTATGTTGTCATCGACACGTCCGCTGAATCAGATATAATAGGCTTGGAAAGATAATATAAAATGACCCCCCTCCTGGTTTTAGCACGGTTCAACAGCCGTTCTACTAGAATTTCTTCAGAGGCGTCGAAAAATAG
>KN551123.1:0-11790 GCA_000797555.1 Oesophagostomum dentatum | reverse complement strand
GAAAATCGCAATGGTAAGCATAGGCCGCTTTCATGCTATTTTCGCGGCTGCGGGCGAATTTAGACGCTGTGCGACGCCGCAGCGGGGCCTGCGGCAGAAATGGTGCAGGGGGTATTTTGCCGCAGCGGCAACGCGACAACGCGTCAAGCGGCAACGTTCGACTCCGCCCTGCACTTGCCGCTGCGGCACTCTGAAAGGGCCCTAACGTATTCTGCTATTAATATGAATATGGCAGAATTGTAGATCAGACTTTTGCCTACCGTTCAGCTATAAAACTCAAGAACTAGATTTTGGTGAATTGTTGCCACGCCCGTTGTGTAATTTGCATCTCTTGTTACTTAGTTTTAAGGAAAACTTTTTATCTGTCTGTCTTTGCAAATCATTTAATGAAGAACGATTTTCGGAGGTCAATGATCTATGATCGTCTCTCCGTTCGCGCTCTCATCGGGTTGTGTGCGAAATGTTGTAGATAGTCGGCACTACACCGTACTGCTCCTGGTGTGCTCCTCATGAGCAACAGTCAAATCTTCTCGTTCTTGTTAGCAAGATCTGTCTTCAGTATAAAAGCAGTGTTATTCTTCTTTGAAGATCAGAGTCGTTTCACTATGTAGATCATACTTCCCTTTCCATTCGTTTGCTGTCCGTGCAATTTAAAATTTGGTATTTAATACGTTCTTCTTTGCTTAGCACATTCCTGAGCCCTTATTAGCCTGTGATAAAAATATTATTTCTTTCTGTCCAATAGGAAACTATTCAAATTTTCAAGTAATTCTGACGTTTTTATAGCGTTCCATTTGGTGATAACAGAAGATCAAAGATTGCACATCAAAAATTAAGCACTTTCCAGCGCTTAATCAAGCAATATGGAAGAAAATTTTGATTATTTCCCAAGAGAACACATTTTTAGGAAGTTATAAGCTCAGAAATCCATCCAGTATATTCCACGCTTCATTTTCTCACTGTTTTAGCTGAGCCAGATGGTTTAGAGAAGTTATTCAGGCTGGAAAAGTCGCATCATAAAAATCCTTCTAAGGAGTTCTTAAGCTTTTTGAGAATTTTATTTTTTTAATATTTTTGGAGATCTGTCGCTTCAAAGGTGGTCTTTTTTATGGCAGGAAAAATCCATGTTTCTGCATGCAATGAATATAGTAAATTTTTTTCCGGAGCACGTTGCTAGGCCATCCCGTGGAAAAATAGCATTTTAGACATCCGCGTCAAAGGCTCCACATTTAGTTCTCAACGTATTAAAAGTTTTGCAGTCGGGTAAAGGTTATCCTTGTCTCCGTATTTTCAGCGTAAGATTAGGGAAACCTAAGGACCACCTTACATTATAAATTCGTTGCCATTTGGAATGTATAGGTTGTGCCAAACTTGCAGATTTTGGAATCCAAGTCGCTCTCTTTCTGAGAGCAGAACTTTGTTAGAAAGAAAGATGCAGGAAAGAGGAAGCTTCGGAAATAACTAAGGTGTTTTGCATATTTAAACAGCATCTGGGCTGGTCACTGGCCCCAATCAATTCTCGACTTATTAAATAGCTGGTTTCTCCGCAAAATGTTTATGAACTTAATTGCCAACCTAATACTTTGGAAAACTGATAGTAAACTCCTGGAAACTCTTGTTAAGTTCTCTATGCGAACCTTCCCTAAATATTCCTATCCTCCGTTCGCCTAATAATGAACAATGAATGTGTCTCAAGATTTGAAAAGTCTCTTTCTCTCTTTTTCGCGAACTAATACAAGTGAACTGAGCGGGATCAGGCATCTGCACGTGTCCAAACTGTTTAAAGCAGCGAGAATCGACTTAGTTTTCATCAATTTGGACACGTATGGCATATCGGCCCTGCTCAACTCACTGGTCCAAATGCACGAAGAAGAGGATATATGAGTGGTATACACTCGAGTTGAAAAGTCGGTGCAGGTGTGCAGTTGCGGACTCAAGAGCATATCTCGAAAACGGAACATGTTTATGGAGACTTGCACATACACGGAGTATCTCTCTACGTATTTCGTATAACTTGCAAAGTCTAGGTGCTGAAGAACGATTTTCGACTGAGCTAGAACCCCTTTCTGCAGCTGCACATCTCACGCAAAATGCACCGACTTGTCAACTCCACTATAGGTATGGCGGAATAATTTGAATGTAGTTTTCAAGACTGTGCTTCTCTCATAACCTATGCTGTCCGCACCACTCTGAATCTGGCAAGTAGCCGAGACGTAATATAAAAACGTTGGTCCGCAAATACAGTGAGCATTCGTTAGCGTTCATTATAGGGCGAATGGATGACGTATCTTTATGTTTTACGCTGGCGTAGATTGCAGCAGAACCTAAGCACCTCTATCCTTGCCATATACACCGGAAATATTGGCCCCGTTTCTACTCGTGACCCGATTTTTAAAGTTTTTTTCTGGCTTACAAGAGTGTCAAAAATGTTCTCTGCGCGTGAACAACACGCACTGCCAAAATATTTCGGGTGAGTGTTCTAGTTGTGCTCCTACTCCTCAACTGGTAAACAACACGGCGCAGTCGTTGGCCGTATCGATCAACTTCGAAAATTGCAAGGCACACTCTGTTTACTGCACGAACGTCTATCACTGGCAGTGGCAACGAATCACACGAAAAACGAAGCGCGGCGTGGTTGCTCAGCAATTTTCTTATCTGATCTCTGACCAGTGACTCCGTATACTCGTACCAGATTGTTTGGATGCACCGCATCCAAACCGTTTCTCGTTTGCACGCAAAGACCCGTCGCAAACCGTCGCATCCGCACAATCCTTTCCAAAATTGATTTCTTGTAGACATAGAGAATAGGATTAGGAATCGAAGATATAACCTGTTGCTAAATTTAGGTGTAGTACTATAGGGCACATTTTAAATTAAATTTTGTATTTTCATACCTAACACTGCCTCTTCTCCCTAGACAATTACTCTTAAACAATGCAAGTAACAGTATTTCTCTTGTACGTAATGCATTTTTTAACCCTTAGAGTTGCTAACTACGCAAGCCTGCAGCGTAGAAGCTGTAAACACATTTTTATTAAACATTCCCTACAATTGCTGCAGGTTTTTCCTCTGCAAGAGAAGTTGGCAACTACTTCCAGATTGATTTGTTGCAGTAACTGATCCGAAACATCTGGCTGCGCATAAAAAGGCCACACTTGCCACAGTTCAAGACCCCAGCTTCTTTCAGATCATGCTTTTGGCAGAAATTGATTCGATTTGATTAGTGCTTGAGCAGCAGAAACCTAAGATACGTGCTTTGTGCAGCAAAATTCTTGAAGAGGACGTTTTCTCACAGAACTGGTTTGCCTTTACGTCAATTACAGACCTCCCTGAAGTCCTGTTCAGAATGAATTTCTCTCTCTGACGTTTATTATGAATGTTTATAGGTATTCCTTTTTTAGAGTTTGTAGCCATTTTTGCAGAAGTTTCACCAATAAATTACCCATTTTGTGTACATTTCGGCCTGAAACCGAGCTCTCTACCCCATATTTCTGAACTTTCGCCAGTTTATAACTCCACTCAGCCATTAGTTGGACAATGACTGAGCAATAAGAACTGCGGAAACGTCTTTTCTTCCCTTTGCTCCCTTCTTCAGGCGCATTTTTCTTGCCTTCATCTCCGATTTGCTGGTATTTGCTGGATTTCTTTTCGAAAATTGCTGGCTACTCTTCACTTTCCTAAATTTCATCCCTCAATGGTTTTTTTACTCTCCCTATATACGGTATTATAATGGGACGCCATTCTTTGGCCTATAGTCCATTTTGCGGACCTAGACCGCCACTGCGACCGCGTCAGTCCGTTGCAGTTGTCTGAGTAGCCTTACCCTTCAAAGTGGTAAATAATTGTCTGAAGGTTAAGCGAAGAATGCGCCGTGTTCCTTGTTGATAACGTTCTGCTAGCTTTCTCTGCCATGAAACTCTCTCCGAAGCCCATCGATTTAACGAAGACGAACACGCACAAAAGACCGGTGCGGAGAGGTTGAGACCTTTTTCGCAGAGGAAAGCAGCGGATGTAATAAAAAGTTCATGAAGAAGAGTATTAACCGTTAGGTAATTTTTGCTAGTAGCGAGTATTAGCAACAACCGTAGTATGCTAGAAGGATAGTAAATTTCGAGGTCGATCTATCCAGACACACTCAGAAGGCTGACGGCGACCGCTTTGGAAGTCTAGATCCTCGAAATCTCTAATACACTGTCCGAAAGTCGTGTAAACTGTATTCGTTTTTTTCAGACATGGGTTTAGCCAAGCATTTCCTCATAGCAACGGTGCTAGGTGTCGGCTCATTCATTGCTTACGTACAGTACCTGGTCCCTGCGGTACCGGTAATTTGCTTTTTCTTGCAGTTTTCGTGGTTAATGCTTCTTTTTGGAACCAATTTTATTTAGGTGGATGTTGAGGATAACGGCTATTTTGGACCTGGAGTACACCATCCAGATGATCCGACCATACATCCCTTCAAAGTGGATGTTGCTGACGATGTGCTCGAGGTAAGCTGGGCGTTGCAGTTCAGCAGAGATTATAGAAGTTTATATTGAAGTACTAGATAATTAGTAGATGGTGTTTATAATAGTATAAAATGAAGTACAGGTAGTTTAGGATGTGAAACGACGTCTTATTAATGCTCGAGTTTCTCATAGCCACCTCGAGGACTCGGATAACTTCTGGTACGGCTTTAACAACAACGAACTGGAAGTCTTCAGAAAATACTGGATTGATGGCTATAGCTGGAAGAAGCATGAAGCCATTATCAACAGTTTCAGGCAGTTTAGGACGGAAATAGAAGGAATGATGGTAAGTACCCGTGTCAGTCTTTTTTTTCTCAAAATAACCTTTTCTAGCGAATTTATTGCAGGTGCATTTCATACATCAAAAAGCAGCCGCAGGTTACAAGAAAGTTCTACCACTTCTGATAGTACACGGCTGGCCAGGCAACGTATTCGAGTTTTACAAGATCATTCCTATGCTGACTGACCCTAAGAAACATGGAATTGACTCAGAGGTGATCTTTTTGGCGCATGGTTGGTTATACTCGCAGTAAGCCACGCTACGTATACGCACGCGTACACTGAAACTTGAACGACTGGGGGTGGGATGGGCAGATGGATGGCACTTTCTACTTGCTCAGAAAAGCTTCACGTTTTGCACGTCATTAGAAAATGTATGTGAAAATACGGCAGATGTTTCGCTCACTTCCACCCCTTTGACGCAAATGTACAAGCAGAAGGGGCTGACGCGTCGAGCTTCTCGCTTTTGTCTATATTTCTGCGGAGCTTTCAGTATAAGGAAAATGTGGAATGAGGAAAACATCTGGACTGTAGAAATGAAACAGTAGTAAATCTATGGATTCAGATTTTTCCAAAGTGATTGAGACTACTTGCGCAGCGCGTGCATCCGCAGAACTTTTTGCGTCTACACTCTGCCGGAGATACTGTATGCCATTTTAGATTGCTTTCGAAGTTATAGCGCCCTCAATACCTGGATATGGATGGTCCGATTCACCTAAAAAGACAGGTGAAGCGCACTGTGACTTAGATTTTGTAAGATTTTTAGAAGATATCTATTCCAGGATTTAGCTCAGTAGCTTGTGCGCGCGTGTTCCGTAAACTGATGGAGCGGCTCGGCTTCAAGAGGTTCTATCTCCAAGGAGGTGATTGGGGCTCTATGATAACGTCAAACCTAGCCAGAATCTATCCCGATCAGTGAGTTTTAGCTTTCTGTGGACCTCGAAATTTTTTATGGAGCTTTTTTTTAGGGTCTTTGGTCTGCATTTGAATATGATGCCAGTCATGCCGGGTGCATCTATCAAAGCTATCTTGCTAGATATCGTGGGAAGCTTTCTGCCTCAGGTGAGTTGGCTAGAATTCCCTCAGGGCAAGTGTAGATACAGAAATTAAAATGTGCAACAGAGAGGTATCTGCTCATGCTTACATATTTAGTATGTCTTCTCATCGTCTGTGCACCACAACCATAACCTCTGGCAGAAAATAAAGACCATAGTTGTAGAATCTGGCTACATGCATATACAGGCAACAAAACCGGATACTGTAGGCAAGCTGGATTTAATAATTTATTTGGTTTTATTTTCCTCCCAAAGAACTAAGGTTTCTCGCCAGAGCATCTTGCACGTGTGAGGCGAGTAATACCCCTCGTTCCATTAATTTAACCTACTTGAACAAACACAGTGGCCAAGTTTGGGGAACTCTAGGGCCACTGGCAGCGGGATAGGGCAGTATCCTTATGGACTAACACGTTTTTTTTTCCAGGAGTGGCTCTCAATGACTCTCCATTGGGACTGGCTGCCTATATTCTGGAAAAATTCTCTTCGTGGACGAATATGAAAAATAGGGAGCTCCCAGATGGTGGTCTTACAAAGTAAGTCTACTGGTGTTACCTTGGTAAAATCCCAGAATTTCTAGGCAGCCTGCTCATATGGGTCGAAACTTTTTAATACCTTTATTGTTTAGGAAATTCACTCGGGATGAGCTGCTAACAATTGTGATGATCTACTGGATCAATGGAAACATTGTTTCATCGCAAAGATACTATCGTGAGCACTTCCTCGACCAAAGGAACATCGCATTAATGAAGTGAGTGGCAAATTCTACACATATTTTAAGTCTAGGACAGTTATGAGCTCGATAAGTAACTATATTACTCATTTTAGACAGTACATGTCGACTCCCACAGCATACGCCTCTGGAATGAACGACGCTTTCGACAAAACACCTCCTGAGGTAAATTTGGATCTTAAATACTTGAAAGAAAAATAACTAATGCTTAAGGAAATTTCAAAAATTGAAGAGCGCGCAATACTTTCATTTTTAGATTGCCTCCACCATGTACAACCTCACACACTTCACGGTGATCGATGATATGGGACATTTTGCTGCCTTCGAAATGCCTCAACCCCTTGCTGAAGACATTCTTGACTTTGCCAAGTCCCTCGAGAAACCGCCAGTGATCAAAAAGGCTCAGAAGTGAAAAGAATTAGAAAGTTTTTAATAAGCGAGCACTTCTGTAACGTGTTTATTAATTGTTTTATAGATTTTTTAAACACTTGTAAAAAGAATCCAGTTGATGAAACAGATATGTCTATTATAGCCATTTATTCTCCTTGATACATGCATTACTGCCCCGTTTTCCATGATGTACATAAACTGAAGATTTACTGCTGTTACTATTGTACTTTGTGCTTTTTTACGACTTAATAAAGTGGCGAAATTTTTAGCAATTTCTCCAAGAAAAGTTGGGTAAGGTACAATTATTCTTTTTATTATCACTAGGTTTTTTATCTGAAAATTTTGCGAAAAAGAAAAAAAACTGAAGGTAAGATCGAGGAATGGTGTATGAATGTTGTATGCACTATAGTAACTGCAAATAAATCTACGTGTTTTTAAAAATAGCTGAATTCTCATATTCTTATGACAGCAACGTTTTGGAGGAAATATATACCCTCTTTTTCGCCGACTATGACTAGTGAGGTGGGCGGGACCAGGCATTCAAAAGAAACGGGGAATTCATACGGGAGTCCAAATCAACTTGAAAAGAAAACTGACATGTCGAAATGAAGCAAACTGACCAATCCTATGCTAGTTCCCCGTGTTTTAACCTGTCTGGACACGGCCGGCGTCCTCTTCGATGCCTGGCTCCGCCCACTTCAGTAGTCACAGTCCGCGAAAAGGAGAGTATACCTTGCTCTGAATTCCTATCGCTAAACATGTAACCTTGAAGCACCAGAATATTCTGACTTGACACGGTACACGAACTCGTATAAATCTGGGCAAAATAGGAAGTTCGTCCAAACCAGATCAAGGGAATTCTGAATAACTAGAAATCTCAAGCTGGAAGTCGCAGATGCAGCGAAAAATCAGATCTAGAAACACCGATGGTGGTCCAAAAGTGGTCTAGAGGCCAGGGAAAAACTGAGAAAGGGGTCAATTGTTGAGAAGTGTTTTCTATTTTTGATTAAAAATATCGGTTTTTACTTTTAAACATTTTTAAAGACTTTTTTGAAAATTTTACGGTGGGCTTTCTTTTGGCCCCGCCCACTTTCAATCTGAGGACCTTCCTCCTCGAAAAAAAATTTCTGCGATCATCACTAAGGTGTTAAATGAAAAATAATTATTAAGAGGTTTGAAAATGTCTAGCGTAAACAATATTGCAGTGGATAGTGTATTTTTCCTACATTTCGGTCACGAAGATTTTAATATCGATGGAACTAGCAGAGCTCCATGAAGAAGAAATGAAAAAAAAATTTTTTGAAATTATGCATGTTTGCCGTTATCTAATAGCGCAAACATAAAGGCTAGTAAAAGGGGCATAGAATAACCGAAGCGTCCATGTAGTAAAAAAATGTAAAGACAGCGTTTCACCCAAATTTCGCTGTTGGGTTTTTGTAGTAGAACTGTCGCGAAGGGCTTCCCCTACAACGTTACCAGCAGTAGTTGATAAAAAATCCTAATTTTAGGGAGGAACCTTATCGGTGACGAATCCCGCACTAATAAAAGCTGCGAAGCAACAAGGAACAGAAGCCGAGGCATGGCTCCCACAGAACGAATGGAGCCCACGCTTTGCCTATATCAATTCAAGTTATGGGGTGCTAGTACTAGTAGGCTATGTATTTTAGATACTACGGTATTGAACTGCTTTAAAATGTGTTCTCCAAACTTTAACCCTCTGAGTGCTCGTACATCTATGTATGTACCAGTACTTTTTTTTCTTTCATAAAGGAAAAGATCTGGTAATTGTTATACGCAGTATCGATTGTCCCCTAAAAGTTCTACGCGATTAAAGTTAGATCAATTCAAAACATTGCAAGAGGAAATATAAGTCTCCAAATCTGCGATTTTTAAACTTCTTGTCCATTCGTTAAAATACCACGTTATTGAAGCCTGTAGCTGTTGTAGTTATATTGTGTAGAAACACCACTCCAAGCACTATTTCTGTAACATAATAGACTTTATTGATTTTTGTAAATTTTAGAACAGTAGCCTTCCAGATTCACGGTTGACAGCGGTACCCACCTCTAAACTTTCGAGGAAAAAAAGTGGTAACCACCATCAGAATACGATTATTTTTTGAAGAAGAACTTGGAATGGACCGGGAACATGTCCCAGAAATTCCAAAAAATTTCTTCGATACTGCATCTCATGCTCCCTTTCATTCAATAGTGCGTGGTATTCCACCGTTTTTTTTTTTGTATACAATTCATACAATTCACTTCTCCTGCTGTAAAAAACGACACATAAAACCGATATAAAAATTATCCAGCTTTAATTTTAAGGATTTTCTTTTATTTTACAGAACTTACAGCTTGTTTTTCGCCTTCAAAATGGCCTTACGTATTAAATTATAAGTATTTTTTTTTAAATAGAGAAAACCCTAACTGAGAAGCCTGCCACGGCAGTCGCAATCGCTGGCCTAATCTATTAACACGAACCATAAGCTGATCCCTCAGGCTCTTGCACCAGTTGGGACTCAAAAGGTTAAAACAGTTTCTTAAACGTTTTTTTTTCCTTTCTTCTTTCTTTCTGTTCACGCATGGCCCAGACGGTGCTGTTTCGGGGTAGTAGGGCCACTCTTGTTCCACTCTCCCCTCTTCCTATCTCTTGAGCTGGCTTTCAACAGAAACGAATGAGTGAAGGTAAACGCACGTTGTATGGATTGCTTTACATTACGCGTTCTTTTACACTGTCAACTTCCTGCATTACGTAAGCATTACTCAGAAAGCAACTGCTAGTCAGAGGACATGAGCTGATTTATAGAAGAGCAAGATCGATTTTTTAACGTTGTATTGATTAATCTTGGACTAATGTAGTCCAAAACGCTAGAACTTCCTCGTCTCTACCACCGTCGCTAGTGCGTGACAAACCGACCACCGAGCACCGGGAAGCTGATCGATATGTTCACAGTCGCCATGTTCCTTACTTCGAAAAGCAAAAACAACGCTACTAAACTTTAGTTCCTTAACTAGTTTAATAAAACAGTAACAAAACAAACTCTGGACTAGGAAGTTAGACAAAGGTTATGTTATAGTTATAGTTCTGCCAAAGACGGTTCATATTGTGTTGTTTTGGTCAAGAAGGTCGCGGAAGTTCTGCGCAAACGCTTCGATTTTCTTTGATCTACTGCCGGCAGGAATCGCAGCTCGCTGTCATTTGCGAAGTTGGCAGCTTGGCGGAACGTTCGCTGAACTTTTCTCTTTGTGTCTTTTTGATTTTTTTTCTTCAAAAACTCTACCATATCTCCTTAACTCTATCGCATTTCGTGATCGTAGCAAGATGGTTGAAAAGTCTCACAAAGTAAGTGGTTCAAATCTACTGGTAAATTTACTGATCAGGCATAATTTCCATATTTCTCTTCAGTTAACGTCATTTCCGCAGCTAGACCTAGAAATATGTAACAATGCATTCTAAAACAATCACCTCCTAAACGAGCAGTGGGTCCAAATATGGCGTACACCTGTAGTAAGGATCTACTTCACAGTATGGGATATCAACATATCATGGAAATTACTAGAAACCAACAGCTATTTGAAATGATCTCATACGCTAGCACAAAAGAAAACGAACCCAGAAAAGCTCCAGCTGAACAAAAGCATAAAATTCTTCAAGAATGTGACTTCTAGCTTCTGTATCTGGGAAATAGCATGACATTAATCTGGGAAAAAGGAAACAAAAATGTATTTCCTACATCTGATGCTTGACTGCGTTCAAGGCTGCATTTCGTAAGAATTTTACTAGTTAGCTGATCCGCTCGAACTGCTGGTAAATACCACCCTTACATATGCGAGTAGTGTAGGTATAGAACCTAAGGTACGGTTACCTAACTATAAGGAGACGTTATCTCTGGTGAACTGTTGTCTACTTAGGCTCTGTCAAAGTACAAAGCGGAAGTGCGCTCAAAATTGAGTCAGCCTAGCTTATATGCATGACCAAGTTTTATGATGGCAAAACTGTGCCACTCACTCTTTTGAACTTGAACTTTATCCTTGTAATCTAGCATGCTGTAGCCGTAATTAGTAGCCATTTCGTTCTGATAAGGTTTCTCTACGAAAAGGAACAAAATCCGCAACCACAACTGGTGGATTTTCAGTTTCAGTCTCATCGATTGTCATCTTCAACGAAGAGCAGGCAAAATACTACTTTAAAGATGGGACTGTTTATATTAACATAGACAACGGTAAGCGTAGACAATTCGCCGGTTAAAGCAAATGTCCAAATTTGCTGCTAGCATGTTAGTGGATTTCAATATTCGTATCGGTAGAGCAATCAGCAGATGCACAAATAAAGACTTCAACAATAGTCACAGAAAACATAACGGAAAGGGATTCAAACAATGATGATAAAAATCGTTATTACAGAAATGGTCCTGCTGAACCTAGCAAGTTTTGTGGAGGTAAGGCGAAAATCTTATAGTTAGCTGACGTTGAGCCCACGAGTGCTACTCCTTAGTACCTGGCCCCTTATCCAGTACAGCTATTTCTACTGGAAGAATACTCCCACTAGAGATGCAAGTATTTTCAGTGGAAACTGCTACGCAATAAGCAATTTACCAGTGCAAAAGCGTTTTCACTGGAAACATTCTCACAGCATCCAAGGCCCGTTATCCTATATAGCTATTTTCACAGGAAAACCGCATATTTGCTCCCAGTGCTAACTTTTATTGAAACACGGACCCTGGTCCAAAAATCGGGAGTTTCATATTTCACTAACTGCAAGCCTTCGTCTAGAGCGGTTATATGAGGTGCCATGTCCATCACGTTCATTTCGTTACTTAACCGCTTTACTC
>KN551120.1:2149-13377 GCA_000797555.1 Oesophagostomum dentatum | reverse complement strand
TTTAAAGAAGTTTTCTGCGACCGCCACTGAGGAGAAATGATATATCCTGAGGATTAACAACAATTTCGTGTATAAATATGCCTAGAACAGGCAATATGAAGAAAGCATTAGCTACATTCTGTTGGCGAGGAACATTGCTTCAACAACTGTTCTTTGTTGTGTCGTAGCTGTTACTGGTAAGGAATTCGTTGTTGATAGGACTTTTTCTCTGAAAAAATTGTTTTCTATGAAGCAATGTTGTCCCGGTGCAGTAGAGTAAGCTCTAAGCTTTTCTCTATAGTTTTACTGCAAAACCTCAACAGTAAATTTTCGGTAAAACGCTGATTTTAAAAAGAACGTATGCCGAGATTTCATTTCTGAGATTTCGGCCTGGTAGCCGCTGATACCATATTCTATCCAAAAGTGGAAGTTCTCTGAAGTCCTCTTCAATGAAGTTCGAGAGCAAAAACTTTCTGTCTGCCTTCGTTTGAGACTTGAACGAAAAATGTAGTACAAGCAAGGAACGAGTTTCTAGCAGCCTCCTGCCTTCCGCTGTTTTCCAGCAATTACATACTTCCAACTGCAGTTCGCTCCACTGCTGCCTAGCATTTCTTCCTGCTATTTCTACCATTTATTTTTGGATTTATTGCCTGACATATTTTGGCAGGAGGCAACATTAGAGTGCAACACTCTACTCGTTTTTTTTCCTGGAAGAAAACCCAGAAACTCATGACTTGACTCATCCCATAATCCCGTAACGCATTATTTCGCAATGAAGGTCGCAACACCCACATAATCTACGAGTCGTCCTTAGAAACCACTACCCCCCACGTGTGGTTTGGTAAATGCAGGTGCGGAAAAACTGACAATTTCGAGGTCGAAATCGTCTGCGCGTACGAGACTGGTCAGCGCCCGACTATGACCTTAAACCTATAGGATTACCGGTGCGATGCCAGGCTAGGGTAACGGTAAACACCTAATGGGTGACTGAGTCTGTCTAGCTGGTTGATTCTTAATGCGCTAGGGGAGGAAATGTTTCTGGCTTGGATCTGCGGTATATCTATGCAGTGTTTCCGAGCATGTTTTATATCGAGCAGAGGGCATAAGCTGTCATGGGCGAGTGGCTGGACCATAGCAGTACGAGTAATTTATCTTTAAAAAACCTCAACTTTCCCTGATATGTGCCTTGCCTTTTAGCACATACTCTAAGATTCTGTCTAACTAACATCTGATCGGCTTTATAAAGACACATCGTCATAAAATCTAGACTTTACAAGAAATTCCAGTGAATGAGAAGTCGCAATGTCTCTGTCTCTGCCGGTTTTTTAACCGTCACAACTTTGAGTGTATTTAATAGATAAATAAATATCCAAGAATTTGATATTAGCTTTGGTGAATAGCGGTAATAGAAATATCTCACTTAAGACCTCAATTTTTTGTCAGGAAATGGACCCAGGGAATAGTTTCTTTGTTCTTGACGTCATACCTTTATGGAAAACCACATCAAGTCCTAAAATGCTTCCAGAAACCTGTGCATTTGCATTGCTGCCAGAATTTATAGAGGTACAGATAAAATTGTTGTTCCTTACTCCTCTGCGTTTCAAATTTTTGGAAAGATTTAGACACTACTCCACACTTTCTGCTGGGAACAAATTTAACAGGATGGAGGCCAACTGTAGAGTAGCTGGTAATCTGCCAAGGAAGCTGCAAGTTCCCGAGCGTGATCTAAGTTTTTTTTGCCTGCAGCCTTTCTCAAACGTGAAGTTCGCTCCTGAGGACCTCCTTGGGAACAACTGCAGCATTTTTTAGAAAGTTCGGTGGCCCCATTACCTCAGGCTTTGAATTAACAGGGCCTAATTATCGTAGAGAAATCAAAGGGGGGGGGGTATTCGTGCTACAAGGGAATTTCAGAATTTTATGTAAATCACCAGTAAGCACGGAAGCAAGAGCTAACTTCTTCCTTCAAAGATTACACTGCAATTGCAACCCTACCATCATGCGTCGCGACAACTCGTCTAACTTATCCATCTTGCCATCTATCTTAATGTAGTCTGGAATTATTTTTTTTATCTCTGAGAATTCTTAACCGTTCTTCTTTAAAAAAAAAGTCAGATCGTGCTGAGGTTGTGTGTGGGATTCTGATTTGTGTCTCTCCTCAGTAGATAAGCTAGCTCAGATTTTTTTCGACCTAAACTCGTCAAGTGAATATCCATGAAGAGGGTTTATATAGACTGCAGAATTCACTTTGTCCACTTCACTTTACATCAGCTGAAGCCTGTCCTATCCATTTAAACAGTCGAGTTAGTTAGGGTCAAACTTTCAGCACTAGGGTAATAATGAGGCTCGATGGCCGAGGCTACGGAACACAGCTCAAGCAGCACTATTTCTTGTTTTTCTTCTCTAGTAGAATACTGCTCAGACGGAAATTTCCTCCATCGCTGACTTCTTAGGGCTATTTTCATAAACATCCCCGTTTTTTGTCTGGATTTCAGTCACAGTCATAAGTAATGCATTGGTTCTTCTAGTCTCAAAATTTCCCTGAGAAATGGTACCTTGTGACAGTTGTCCGGAAACCGCATGTTTTGCAAGCGATCCATCGAACGGTATCATTCATCTTTAGTGTGTTTATTGCCACCGAATGGCTCTTCACCAATTAATTATCGGAAACCGCGTAATTTTTATGCCGGCGACCGCGCACCTTGCACCGCGGCTGCGCACAAATTTCCGCTTCCGCCGCGACGCGTGGATTACGGTGCGCGTGCGCTGCGCCGCACTCAACCGATGCAACAGTGTATTTTTCTGTGATGAGCGGCCGAAAAAAAAACTGGCCGAATGCACATTTCCGGTGTCATCATCGGACAGCGCACATTTCGTAAACCACAAAAGGACATGCGAGTTTTTTTGACGACGGCACATGGACACACACGCACCGACCGAACGTCTTGAGGCGGCTTTTTGCGTAATGTGATCCTCGTGACTGACTGACATCGCTCATAAATTTATTACCTTCGTTAGCGAGTCGCCGTTTTTCCCAGTTCGATCACAGCCCTATCTGTGTCATATTTACCAAGCTCATCTCGAATCGATGTGATAGACTTTTTCCGAGCGGAAAATTCTGTGTTGGCGGAAATCCCGTTCTCGTTTCTGCCCGTTTACCAGCGGTAGACACGTCGGCGACGATGCGCCACCGAAAAACTCCTGGGCATATTGCAGACTGAAGGACGGTGCTTATGTATTAATACGGTCATAAACCAAGAGAAAAGATCAAAGGGAATACTAATTGGTGGTTTATGTCTAAATTTATGGTGATTTCCAGTGAAATACGTCGCAGCGAAAGTTTGGAAGATGATCGGTGAAATTCTTAGAAGTTTTCTCTATTTCAAATATCTTCGTAGAATGGAGCGCACAAAACTCCGATCAAATTTGGCGCCAAACCGCGAAATTCAAAGTACTTGCTTTCAGAACCTAGTGACTACTGGTTTTGTTTCTATTTTTGTTGTAGTTGTTCCCAGCTAGATCGCAAATTTTTTTAGAAGTTTTCTTCGTCTGTTTCCTGCTTAGAAAATGCATTTACTAGTTGTTCTTTTAAAAATCTTGTGCAAGCTGTAGGTACTACAGTACCCATTTTAAAGGACGAAAATTCCGTGGAAGAGATTATGGTACTTAAACATCCACCTTTTTAAAACTATAGCTTTTTTAAGGCAAATACAGCCAGAGGAGGTGGAGTTGTCCTCTCTCTCCCCTTCTCTCTCTTCCTCTTTTTCTTCTCCGTCTCTCTTTGCCACCTGACAAGTGCAGACACCGTATGCGTCCAGGAGAGTTTTGTGTCTGCACCTGTTTTTCTCTTGCACATATATATATCCATATTTCTTTTTTTTCAAAGAATTTTTTTAAAACTACGTTCTTGCGCAACTACTCCATCAAAAAATTGCCTAGCCACGAATTTACTCATTTACAGATTTTTCTGTCTGATTTGGTTATCGCCATTTGCATCTCAATAATTGGAACTCGAGCATCATTTCTCATCTCATACATTTGAAACCCTAAAAAAACTTTTCGCCGAAATTTTCTTCAGGCGCACGGACTAAATGACATGCTGGAAAACATATTTCATACTGTAGTGGAATACTGTAGAATTATGAAACGCTTAAGGCAGAGGATCAAAGTCCCAGCAATGAGGTTGCTTGACGGAGTGAGTCAGGATGCTACCCTAATTTTTTGTGAATAGTTACTGTAGGGTACTGTATGGGACAATGTAGGTTTTAGTGTAACCCTAAACAAGGTTATCCTACCGTATGCTCCTCATGACCCTACGGTAAAATAGCAAATATGGTTGTGCCAATCTTGCTGTTCAGGTCAGAATAAAAGCAGGAGGTAGTACGGTTTAGCGATTGGGCCTAAGAAGATTTTTTTTAAGATTAGGAGGTTCTAAGAGTTTGCACTGCTGCCGTAAACCTACCGTAGCTCTGTGTATATCTCTCTTTACGGTATAAAATGAGCAAACTCTTCATAGCCAGTGCAACTTTATCCTTTCATGACAGAGAGAGGTTCCCAAAAAATAATTTTAAGCAAGATTTAGGGGGAAAAGGGGGAGGGGCGGCAATATTTACGCACATAAGCCCCGATGACATAATAGGATCAAGAGGCGCTATACAGGTAGCGCTGGCTCCTTAATAAACTGTTATAGAATTGGCGATCTAATAGAACCTTCCTGACCCACAGGTCTAACGTCTGTAGGCGTGTTTCTTCGATCTGCTGCATTTTCCTACTGAGTGCTCAGTTTTATAGAGAGGCTAATTGGTATGCTAGGCTAGGTCCCACAGGGCAGTTCCCCCTATATTTGGAGTCTTAACGAGTCTTTTTAACGTTCATGGTCAAAGTCAAGAAGTGTTCTCAAAGCCATACGATTTGCAACGCGCAAAGGCTAAGCACCGGCAAAAACCGCTCACTTGAAATGGCATGGAAGCGGCTACGCTTCCTCACACTAACGTCCTTCATAGATTAGGCCGTAGAGGGATTTTGCTTATGAATCAAACGGTTTTGAGTGTCTGGGACTTCACCATTCTTTAACTCGACGAAAATGGACTCTAGGTTATGCAGTTACTTAACGTAATACTAGTTCTGTTGAGAGTAATACCTATAGTTGGGCTTTCTTCTATATGATTAAATTGTGCGAAAAATTCTGCTCGAAGTTTTGGTAAACAATAGAAGAAATATGCGATCTAAGACGATTAGCTCTTTTTCCTTCCTGGAATCGTCAGCTTTTGTGAGAATAGAACTTTTTATCGCATAAAAAGTATTTCTATATAGAATCTTCTTTAAGGCGAAAATTTAAGCGCTTTTTAATCATAAACACCATAAAAACATGAAAAAATCGAGGGCACTCACTTCATTCGTGGGCAGCCTCGAATCCGTAATGATACTCTTACATTTTCGAAAAAAAAACGTGGAGAACAAGAAACTGCTTTGGAAGCTGAAAGAAATAATTTTGCTTAGCTTTACCGATTATTCAGTTTCGAGTTTTCCGGACGAGTTTTCGTATCCGTCAGTAAGGTACGATAACAACTTACATAAGATCATATCGTAGAAAACAATTCTGTCTTCCTTCTATTTGTGGCACAGATGCTAATACATCGCACTTTTTTAATTTTAGCGGACCAGAACTCGGTGGGATTTTTCATAACTTTGACAATTGCGACCAAAATACTCACTTGCTCGTTCGCAGATATTTACATTTACTCTAGAAATGAACAGAATTCTGACCAAAAAAGCATAAGGCTGCAAATGAATAATCAGTTTTTTTTTCAAAAATTTTAGAAAAGATACGAAGTTTGTTGTCATTATCAACTGTTTTACTGATATATGAGTGGATTTTGGAGGTTTTTTTTGTGTCAGGTCATCGTCACTGAATGTTTTCCTCACCGGTCTTCCGTACTTTCTCTCCCTTCTCTCTCTCTCTCTCTCTCTCTCTCTCTCTCTCTCTCTCTCTGCTTCACTCAACAGCGTCCTTCCAAGCCTCAGACTGAGGAAATGTGTCAGGAGACAGGGACGGAAGGGAGAAGAGGGAGATTGGAAAGCACAAGTTAGACCGTTTCTGTGAACTAAGACTTATAAATAAGACGTAGTATAGCGTAAACAAATTAAAGCCGCTATCCACTTTCAGGGCTGCGATGACTACGAATTGTTGGAAACCTTGGACTAGTAGACAGTTTGTAAAACCCAGTTTGGAAAAGCACAACTGTTCATTTTTCCGTGAATGCTCAGATGCAAGGAAAAGCGAATGTGGAGGTTAATTAATTATAAGAGTCTCGAGTCCCATCCAGAAACTTCGGTTGAAGACGTTATCACATGCCGTCTTCACCGCTGTCGAATCCACCAATCAGAAAGTCGCGATGCGCATTACGTCGCGTGGGCGTCTCAGCGGAAGGAGATTCCCAAAAATTGCGATCATTGCTGCATATCAGCGACGACGCGTCGTTTTTTTTTCTGCAGCCCACGTTCTGCGCCACATCGTATCCGACGGCGATTTTGTGGAGCAACCGGAAACGAGACTGGACAGCGCACTGTGCAATGATGACACTGATGCTGTGTGTATGTTTTTCTTTCGCAGACACTGCTGGCGACGAGCGACGGAAGCCGAAAATGCGAAAAGCGCGCTGATGCGCTCGCGCTGCACGAGGCTCTTTTTCTGCTGATGGTGGAATCAGCTTTGAGTGCAAATGCGAAAGCGTGCAAGAGCTGCTGCAGATGCATCCTTAATGCGACATTATGTCGTCTTTAATCAGGCTTTGTTTGCAGTGTTAATGCACTAGACACACTAAATACATCTGCATGAGCTAAATTTGTACGCACACCAATTTGCATACCATACTTGAAGTACTGTCGATTCGCCCAGATAGTGCCTCGGTAATCGCGGTTTAGTGCAGTTGCGTATCAGGCAGGGCACGGCATCGGTTGTCACAGGAGCAGGCTAGAGACAGCTGATTCTCGCTTGCTGCTCCAGTGCCAACCGATGCCGTTGCCTTGTCTGGTACGCAATTGCACTAAACCGCGATGACCGAGGCATTGTCTGCGCGAATTGACGGTAACACAGTGATAGAAGCATGTCACGCTGCAAGTTCTCACAAGGGAAGGTTGTGAGCTTACTGTGGATCTTTGAAACGAGACCTATACGGTTTTGTAGCAGATTTCATGGCGATTCAGAACTCGTACATGGTTTTTGCAGAAGACCTACCGAAAGCCGGCCCAACTGTCCGGAATTCGGCCGCTAGATGACCTACCGAAAGCCGGCCCGACTGTCTGGAAATCGGGCGCTCACCAAGAAGTGAAAAATAAGTTGAGGTTCGAATTTGTTGGCTCAACAGTCATTTCTTAGCGAGAAAATTGTCCCCGAATATTCCTCCGCGCTTTTGCGGACGAGTTGTCCACTTAGTTTTGCAGATTAATTAAAGCGCTATAACCAGTGGCTACGAGTGGTCTTGTGAGACTCTTTCGTTTCCCCCATTTGACGCGGCAGGTGACTCCGGCAGAGAGCGTGCCACGAAATGAAAAACTCGTCCAGGAAATAGCGGACGAGTCTTCTGAGGCGATTTTCTCGGTTAGGAATGATTTTTGAGCCGAGAAATTTGGACCTCAACACATTTTTGAGTCCCTCTTTCGAAATCAGTCCATCAGAACTCACAAGACGTTTTGAGGGTGAGTGACGCCTTTAATAGAAGACACTCAAAAAGACAAAAAAAATGTTGGAGCTCCTTTCCTGAGTAAACTCTCACTACGCGGAAAATAATATAGCAGGAAAAGGTGCTCTAAATTGTTTTTGCGTTCTTTCTTCAGACGTTTCCCAATCATTTTGTCATTAAATCTACACTGTACGCCGGTTTTTTTAATGGAAAAGAGAACTACATACATGGATTGAACTAAGATTGGTCAGGAGGAAATCAAAGGCCCGAAAAATGGAACATAAATGTTCAAAGGGGATGTTTTGCCTTTGCAAATGTCCAGAAACTGCTTTCAATCACTTTGCAAAATTTCTAAAGTTTTATTATCTTTCCGGCTATCTTTACTCAGCGCTTTTTTTTACTTCCTGGTTCTGAAGTTGCTTGTGCATCAGAAAGCAGCCGTAAGATTTATAGCATATTCGCTGAATAGTGGAACAAGAAAAGCTTTTGTCATTGAAGATTATTGGAAAGATACACGCGTTTTTCCAGTATCTTATGACTTTAAATCATTCAGAAATTTTCTGACCATACGTCATACGACGTTTGGTCATCCTCCAAGGTCTCACGCCTTCATTCATACAGTCTGTCTGTAGCAATTTGGCTGACATCAATTTTTGTATAAAAACACCTCCCACACCGCCATTCCGCGTGAGGCCAACTGTATGTGACTCCTCCGCATCGTAAAAACGTCATCGTCACGGTGGGAGTGGGAGTTGGGTCAGACTGAATGGTACTCTGCGGTTTTCAACTTCTTTGAGGACTTCCTCAAAAACGCTTTGGTGGGAGTAACGCTGAATTTTGGCCAATTTCTTTGCATAAATCAGGGCAAGGTCAGTCTTTGTAATACGCTACTGAACAGGTTTTCATGCGGAGTATACCCTCTGAATCTTGTTGAAGTAAGTTGTGGCTAAACAACTGCATAGGAGAACACAAGGTATAATGAAGTTAAAAAATTATTGGACATCATGTTTCTATGCACTTGGGAGACAGAGCTGTAGTATATAGGTGTCTGAGAAATGGGAGTTTTCCCGCAGATGTGCACATCACCCATGTAAGGGGTGTTCTTCCATACCTTGCACTATGCAACCGCCAAAATTTGATGGCTGTCTGATTCGCAAGGCAGAACCTCCCGCTTTCTGACCAAGGCTGAGCGGAAGTAGGTTTCAGAACTTCTGAAAACGGAAATCGGAAGTACAGGACTACATTTGGGAAGGTAGACAAGATGACAATGAATTTGAATGTAATTCACATGCAGAACTAACACTGTGCAATACCAGTTTAATCTTAAAAACAGCGAATACCGAAGTAAAGGTTAATAAGACATAACAGTGTTAAGAATGCCACGTACTTTGGAATTTGGCAAAATTACACAAAAAATCCTTCTATACCAAGGCAAAAAACTTCCGAAAACTTCCGATTTTTAAGCAGTTTTTCGGAAGTCGGAACTTGGAACTCGGAAGCCCAAAGAACACCGGAATTCGGAATTCCGCTCAGCCTTGTTTCTGGCATGAACTTACTTATAACAATTTTTACTTATTAAAATACACAAGATTGCACCATTGCCTACCACAGTATTGCAGTCCGATTCATAAAAATTAAATATCTAAACCTGTAAGACCAGTTTCTCTGAATTTCAAATGGGATTCGCGATTCCAGACGGTGGCTTCTTCTAAATTAGAAAAATTTGGACGGTTGTTCATCTTCGTCCACCTATTTGGATTTTTTTGAACATTCGAATAATTCGAATAAATCCCCACGTTTTTTTTGAACAAACATACTATTTCTTTGCCCTTTTATGAGGAAGTTACCAGAGCTCTTGGCCACAGCGTCGAACGAGCTGAGTGGGGATAAATCCCCTTGGTTTTTCCCTATTGTCAGTTCTTACTTTTCGAGTGTAATGCATTATTCCAAATTACTCGAACATTCGAACTGCAACACTCTATCGCTTACCGTGAATAAAAGTAGGATTGAGGAAGCAGTTAGGTAGATCTTCAATGGATAGTTTCTCGCAGCGGCAGATCAAGCTGCCTCCTCTTGGGGGGAGGGGGGGGGTTAATCGTCTCCAAACAAAATCCGTTTCGTAATTCTAAAGTTTTATTTTTTGCATATTTGGGAATTTCTCTTCTCTCGCTATTTTATATATTCATCATCATACGGATGGGTTAAACTACTATCTTATAAACTCTACCTGGGCTAAGCTGTTTTGTGAACATACTGCACCAGCAGACTACTGTAAAATTTTTATCACAAAGGTTTTTCTTAAATTCTCAACTCCTCTTCCATCTTTACAGAAGGTGCAGAAACATATGTACTCCACAGATATTACCACATACAGAAGCGCTGAAAATTGTTTGAAAATCGGTTCTGATTTACGTCAAACTGCAAGAAGACCTCTAATTTGGAGCAATAACTCTCCTTGGCTTGACAACTGCACTAGTGCTTCAGTTCTATTCGCTTTATCTACAGCAGACACTAACTTGTCTACAACAAGTAATTCGGAGAAGTTTCGAGACGCTTTCTGACGTCTAAAAAGCACCTGCAGTTCCCCGCAAAATGAAGCTTTGCAGACTTCTAATACACAAATAATCCTACTGCGGCCACAGAATTTACTTTTGTGCCATTTTTGCATCGCTGACGTAAGTATCACTTTCTTGCTTTCGATAGCGATATCACAAAATCTGACAAATCTTGAAAGGCGCCTTTTCACGACCTTTCCTACTCATCACTCGAGTTCATTGCGGTTTTGCGGCTGCCTTTGCGGCAATGCTAACTCTCGTGCGCGAAAGCGAACTGTCATCGAGTACAGTTATCGTTTTTCGGCTCCACTATCAGCGGCGTTCGTTGACATTGATCTTCTATCTGTTCGGGTTGTGTTCTGTTCTCTGCAATGAAATAAAGTTCCGAGAATTGGCTATAAAGGTTGCAGCATCGTCTTTTGCATGGTAATTAGCATCATAAAATCGGAGCGGATTCGTTGATCCGTCTGCGACCGGAAGTTGGAAGGACAACAAATTAACTGAGCACTTTTTATCGCTCAATTTATAGCCACGAGATTTCGTTGCTTTTTGGAGTCGGGCCAAAAGTTTCTCGAAGCTGCGAACGTTGGCTTTTTTAGGAATGCGCTCAAAATAATTAATAGCCTTGCTTAGTGGAACCTTGAAACAGAAGGTAATTTTCAAAAAAAACTTGTAAAAATTGTCGCTGTAGTGTCAGATGTGTGTTCTAACTGAAAGGACATAGCGGTTTCAAGATATCGGATAATAATTCACAATTTTCTATGAAGAGCTTATGCGGAAAGAACAGGAAGAGGAAGCAGGTGCAGTAGATCCCTTCTTTCTCCCCTCTGCGTAGGATGGTGCAAGAAGAAAGGACCTTTAGTGCCCGAAGGGGCATCTTCTTGGCCTGCAACTTTTGCAAAACATTGGCTGTGAGTACGTCTAAAATTTCCAATTTCTTTATAGCTTGCTTGTTTTGCAAATTAATGACAAACAGCCGGACATAGCGCTATTTATCGGCGGTTAGAGAAGCGAG
>KN551109.1:7985-30552 GCA_000797555.1 Oesophagostomum dentatum | reverse complement strand
TTCGAAAGATATTTTCGAATGTAAAAGTCTAGTACGCGTGCAGCAGGGGCTTAGCTACAAAAGAGCGGGCTACACAAGAATAGCGGAAACTTGTTTTTAAAAAATCCAGTTTCGAGCACAAAAAAACCGAGAACAGATGCAAGAGGATCCGTCATCTTATCAAAACAAAACGTCTTCAAAGTACCGAAGACTGAAACATGCAAAGGGCAACACAGTATTCTTCAGAGTAACAGATTTGCATCACCATCTAATGAACGCTATAGAAAGAAAGACATGGAAGTGGTGGAGATCGAGCAGAGTAGACCGAAAATCAACATCAAGAAGGAAATGAGACGGTGTTCACGACTGCTATGCTAATTAGTAAACAGTCGATAAGAAAAAAAACAACAACGCGGTACCGACTGATCAGTTCCTCTTTCCCACCGATACTACCCGTTGTGAAGGCGACTCGTTGTGTCGTCATACTGTGTTCTACTATCACCACTTTTTGTTAGTATCAGGTACCTGCGCATCTATGTGCGCAGCAGTTTATTGGGTCTAGGAAGGACCAGCTTGTCTGCCCTCTGCTGGCTATCGTCTTCGCCTGCGATCTTCAATTCTATGCGGATTTTTTACGCAGCCATACCACCTTAGATAAAGTATGAGCTCAATAATATCAGAAGCCAAAGACCGTCTCGAAATATCGGCAACAAGATGTCATTATCACCTGCACGTTGTATTGTCATAGATGAGGATGGTATCAATGACAATTTGAAGAATATGCTTAATCTTGGACCAAATCTGTCTCAATAAAAAAGAAGATAATGGAAGGAGCCAGAAGTAATTTTGGACCCAAAACCTGGACAAATGAGCATGCACCGGTAGGCACGCTGTACTACAAAATTAACGGGAACTCACACGCTGCGATGGTCTTCAAAAAAGTTCAGCGAACTGAGCTCCAATAGTGCGATTTTGTACCGTGCTGTGAGAGAGCCTTCGGATTACACGCGCAATGAAAGAGCGCAAAGCCGAATTGGAACGAAGTCTAGGTAAGGATTTTGGTTACCTTTGGGCAAGCTCATGTATATTGTTTCACGACAAGGAAACATACAAAATGCAAAAATTTCTTCAGAGGTATCGCATTCTGAGAGGGTAGACCTAAATTGTTCCATGCACGTCCATGTGGAAAAATCCCGCTTTCATTTTGGATCACTCTTCAGTGGTCGTATTCCGAAATGAATTGGTGCAAGCCATACGCGGCATACCGACCACAATGCGTCAGTTTTAAGAACTTTAGCGTGGTTTAGGTAAAAGTAGCACGAGTTCCAAGTATAAGCACCAAAAGACATAGCATAATATAGTATTGGTAAAATAGCGGTTGGAATGATTTGTCGATAAGGTTTTGAATCAGTATTGGGCCACATATGACCCGGATCAGATCGAATACGGCCGCAAAATTCGGGTAATACTCGATTCTAAAGAGTCCTAGGAATCACTTTAGAGAGGAAGAAAAATCTTGGTCTAATTCAGCCACCAAAATGGGCAACAAGGTCATCCTACGCAATGGTTAGTACGGTTTCACGAATGGAAGATATACGGTAAGACGAACGAGTGTCTAAGGTGTTATTTGTGACAATAACGGCACGATGAAAGGTTACACGAAACGACGACGAGCAGCCTAAGATGCACATTATGGATACGCTAGGCTCCGCAAGCGCTTATTGCCCACTATAAAAAACGAAAATTGAAAACAGAAGCAGACGCTCTTTTACGTATTTTCATTTTTATCTCTTGGTATTGTTATTTTGAGACTAACTAAAGGGCAGAGCAGAAAAGCAAAAAGCACTAGGCGCTTATATCTAGTCCCTATGCTGCTAGGATTAGTAAAGAGCACGACGAAGAATTTGACCTTTAAAAATAGCTTATATTCTCTTGCGAAATAAAGACGAACAGTCGTCGTTTTAGAGGTGCTCTTCCAAACATATATGAAGCAAAAACAACGTTAGGATCAAAATTTCAAGTTGTCCACATGAAATCTCGTCGTTCGTGCAAAAAATTTCATAGTTCTAAAATTCAACTTCAAAATTCTGTAGCTCGTTTTTTATTGTGAATGCACAATAGTTGCCTTTACTGGGAGTTACTTAGCATAAAGCTGAACGGCTATATTGTAGTTGTAGTGATTTTTAAGCAGGAAATCGCTCCTGAGAAAGCGGATGTTTTAAGGCACTGATTTTCTAAGAAGAATAGAAATTGGGAAGGGCAAGATGTTGATATCATAGTGATATTCGATTATTCGAATGAAGGAAAAGCTTAGAAAGCAGACAAAACACGTTCTTCGTAGGATTCGGCGGAAATGTTAAAAGCTCCTAAAAAGCGTCGTTTTTAGTAATCCTACTCCCAGTTTTGCTGTGGCAGGACTCCAATTTTTTTCGAAAAAACCGCCGTACTCAGCAGGTCTGTCAGAGGCACTTTTGCGGTGCCTGAGCTGAAAGAAGATTGCCGCTTAAAATATACCTTCAAGTGAATAATTCACCTTGATCGTCTTTGTTTTACAGAGGTATTTAAAAACATTTAACAATAAACACGTTGTTAAGCGGATATTTTACTGCAAAGGGATGTACAGCTTAAAGGTCCTATTTTTCTACTTAAAGATATGATCGGACGAATATTTTCCTGAAAAGTGGCATTTCATGTAAGAGACTATTTGGTAATAATCTTCTTTCGGTCAAGCGGAAATCTTTTAGTAAATGCCGGTTTTGCACTTTGTGTTTCTACTTTATTGCTAAAGCATGTGCTACTTCACAGTTCACTCCGATTCACATTGGCGCGCTTCCAAAAATCTGGGAAGAGAACTTCGTGCAGGTGTTCACATCACAGCGGATCAGTTCAGTGAAATCATCAAGTTTTTATGGCAGCGAGTTTATTCTGCGTTTTTATATGTTTTTCATCATTAATAATTTCTCATATGCAGCGTGATTAAACTGAATTCCGGCAGACTCGACAAATAGCTTCCACTTTCTTAGATCCGGCCTCAGCGCTCCTTAGACAAGCAATATGATGCTAAAATTGTATCCTCTTTTGCGAATTAGGCCTGGGCCTATCTAAATACCAGTACTAGTTTCTTTTGCGGAAGTGAATATTTACCATTTCACCGAAACACTTGAGAACGTGACTGTAGGCACTGGCACTAAATCGGTTGTCCATATGCCCGCTCTGACATCTATGTATATAGTAATCGGCTCACGATGTTGGTAACGGACTTTTTCTCGACACTGGCTGAGCGATAAGCTATGGAATTTATATGGTTGAGCTCAGAATGGTGGCCAAATGTGCACTACGTTTTTATTTTTTCTTATCACTTCCAAAAAAGGCATGTTCCAAAATAGCAGCTTTTTCTTCCTTCTGAGGAAGAGGCTGCCTGGTTGTTTACCAAATTAACTAGGTTCGCTATCAAATATCAGTGTTGGTTTATCATTGTAGAGTCAGTATGCAGTAAACATATAACGAGCCCCTGAGAGAGTAGTGGGTTAGTTTGGGGAGATGAACGAGTAAGTCCCAGCTGTGCACTTTTTAAAGACACTTTGAAGTAAAGCTTTGTAAGTCCTATACTTAAAATTCCATTATACCTCCTCCTGCTTTGCAGCTGGATAAAAAAGGCCACATTTGTATAGATTACTCAGCAAAGTTACTCGAAAAGCGCCCTCTTCGTTGTAAAATCGTAGTGCAATCTGAAAGTGCGAGCGGAGAAAGGTTCAGAGGTTTGACGCAAGGTGAACTCCGAAAAGGTTATTTTTCAAATCTTCATTGTTCTTCTTCCCTAAAAATAAGTTATCCTCAGACTTTACGTTTGCTGATGTGCGCTACTTATAATAACGGGCTAAGCATGTATGTCTGCCCTCTGTGTGTTTGTGTGCGTGTTTGTCTGAGTGTCATGAAATTCCTTTATTCATCGCAGAAGAACCATAGAGCGGTGAAATTTGCGCCATTGGTGTCTTCTACGCTGTCACACACATGGGCAGAGTATCCATTGTGTAGCGCATGCATATGTCAGGCTACATGGTGCCAAATGGCGCCAAAACAGAACTTTTGGCCAGGTTGAATTCCTTAAAAGCCCAAATTTCCTTCTGGAAGAAATCTAAGCACTAGAAATTTGTATCGTAGGCGTCTCAAACGTCTTTTTACAAATATCCAGCGTCTCCACGCTCTAGCTCAAATGAGCCTTTTAAATCGATGTATTTGGCGTTTTATAATAGAAGGCTCGAAGATGTGAATTTGGTTCCATAGACGGATAAGAGTCTGCACCAAATATCTGCAGTGTCTTCATATCCAGGCGCTTCTTGAGGCGGAATTTTGTGGCATTGAGTAGCCACAGGCTGAGGTGTAACGGTGAGAGAAGCACACGCCATTTACAGGTAATTCGATAAAGTTAATACCATATAACTGCCACTGGCAATGGGTGGCATATTTAACGTCTGCATTCTGCAGCCTATATATAAGCCATATTACACAGCGTTGAGTGTTTGCAGAATTTAAAGTTTGAGTCGTCGGTAGTCGTCGGCGACTAAAGCGATCCCAAGCGACCGCGATAGTAGCGAATATATTCTTCGAAAAGGCCGCTAGCGCTGTCAGCAAGCTTTATGTCAATGACAGGATTCTAATTTAGTTCTTACATCAATGTGCAGAAAGACGTGACCGATATGCAGCAGGTCGGGACCGATGTGCAAGTGGGTCAAGACCGATGTGGGGAGGTAAGAAGAAGTATTAAGGATGCCGGGACCAGTGTGCAGGACACGGTAGCAATGCGCAGGATGACGTTATCAGTGCTGGAAAAGGGACAAGTAAGCGCGTAAGCGCCTACAAATGCATCAGTCGATAGCGAATCAAGAGGATATTCAAAAAATTCTTACTTCCCCACCCAACCTCAACCAACAAGTAATCGATTTGTTGACCGCCTATTGGTCGATAGCAGCAAACCGACCAGTAAATCAAAAATTTGGTGATTGAGATGGGGCGAGGCAGTATGCACATATGCCAGTAGGACGTCACATGGTGCGAGCGAAGCGAGCACTCCAGGAAGTCTGGAAGTCCGGCGAAGCAGGACGGACAGACTTGTAAGCCTATAATATTGTATTATGTTTCTTCAGCTGGCGCCAACTCATTGACCGCTGAAAGAGGATCAAATCGGCTTTCAATCTTTGCAGATTTTACTTTCAGGTAACGTTTTTCTATTTAAAGAATAAAGCTTGACAATTATCTCGAGATTGTCGAAAGTTGGCTTTCTCCGCTTCTGGCAATTACTGCTTCTCATGCAGAGATGCTGTACGAATTTACATCTATTAAGAAGTTCTGCTAGTTTACTCGTTCTCCTCTTTTTTAATATAAAACAAAGAAACTTCACCACGTCCTTCGCATATGGCGTTCTAAACATTACTTCATCAGTAGTAAACTCTACCTCACAATGAAGTTAGGAATGGTTTCTATGCATTACCTGTCAGGCGCTGTAATTTTCCGATTATCTACGGAGTTCCACGGAGTTCACCGCTAATTTATGGAATTTTGCCAAAAAGAATACTCCGCTCGCACTTCATCTTTATAACAGAGTTTTCGATGACAGCGAAAATTATTTACAGGCAACAGCGAAAATTATTTACAGGCAATGTGTTTTAAGAAGACAACAATGATTAGTTATATATTCCAGTCGGACCGCAGTGTTAGAAAGTACTCATCCATTGACTGCCTTGATCGAATTTTCCTCCCAAGCACATTCCTTAATTCGAATCTGAACATTGCGCACGAGAGTGCATCAGAATAAAATTAGTAGAAGTTTTGAATATATACATATGTAAATTGAAATTTAACCAACTCCTTTGGATTCCATCGTGATGCAGAAGTGCAGCAATATCTAGCAACAGCAGTTTTTCTCACAGACGGATGCAAGACCACAATAGAGGCCGGTATAGCTAGTTCCAGTATTATGCGAATCTGGAGTGGATCAAGTAGGGGACAGCAGGCGAAGAAGGAAAACATAGCGTCTTACCGCTTTTGAGGTGACAAATAGGACGGTATATTGAGGTAACGCGCACATTTTTCTGTCGAACACAACGTTCACTGAGTAGACCATTTCAAATACGAGATCCACAAGTGTTACCAGTGCGTCCGCCAGCACAATCTAAAAATTTGTGTGTGTTCGGTATTGGAACATTTGAAAAAAAACTTCATTTTCTTGAAAATGGTAGATATCTTCTGTCCTTCTACTTCTTTTCGGATTTTTATATAGATGTCGTTGCCCACAATAAGAAATGTTGTCAGAATTTCGACTTTCATTAGAACTCAGCCTCAAGTAAGTTAATGTCGTCTGCAGCACGTTTTTGACCAAGTTGGTGCGACCACCAAGGCCATCTATAAACAAAATGGGTTAATTCAGCCGCCCTCTACGACTCTTTGTCGTTATTACTGTCTCGGTTTCATCGAAATTTCTTAAAATTTTCTCTCGGATCATGCCGTAGGTGTGCTGGAGAAGGAGTTGCGGAACGCAAGCACCACCTTGACATGTCTGAGGCTGAATTCTGAAGAAAACCAAGTTTTGATGCGAATTTCTGCAATCTTTGTGCAGCTGTATGAATAGAGGAGCACACTGACAAAGACTAAAAAGCATTACGTACTTACTGCCTGTATTCTTCCCAAGTGTATCGAAGTATCAACTTACTGATATAATTAATCGCAGTGCGTTGATATTTTCAGCCATTTGATATCGGCACCGGAGGTTTCCACTGCCGATTTCCCGTTGTGTACGGACCCAGTTCACAACAAGAAGGACAACTAAGGTCTGAAAAAGATGAAAGTCTTGAGTACTACACTGGCTTGGAACGTGAGCCTGGAAAGCATATTTTATACTCGTTTTTGTTCTAAAATTATTTCTCAAATATTTGCCAAAAAGTGCATTCGGTTTCTAGCGTCTTCTCCGCTCGTTTTTTATCGAATGCAGATGATCACCGAGGTAACATAAGGGGCATCACATCTATTACTTGAAAAGTTCCTCAGTTTCAAAAATAGCAGCTACTGCAGAATTCAACATTCAGAATCTTGTTTAGTATACTTCTGCCATCCAGGTTGTTACGATGAATTCTTTATTAGCGACCTGACGTTTCGACAGTCCGTCTTCTTCAGAGGTCTGGAAGCCGACAGTAGCTTTTCAATCTGGACACTATGCTATCAAGCGTCTCCTCACGATCTGTTAAGCTTAGACTTTGTCTAAGGCGAAACACAGTGAGGAGGACGAAGGAGATGATAGAACACCAACCTCGATGCCGCCGGTTTTGTTGCGTCCGCGCTGAACGACTGTACTATGCGCTACTGAGAATGGCTCAATGAGCAGGACTTATAAGTACAGTCTACAGATCTATAGATTGCACAACGAAAGGATAGGAAGGAATTCATTTGCTATTGATGGGCATTCATTCCTATTATTCATAATTGGCTTTTTGGTCGTAATCCATGCAGCCTCAAGTGCTTTCCTCGCGCAGATCTCAGATTCCGTGCCAAAATTATACATTTTACACTGAAGTCATTTCCACCATGCGTGTCAACCTTACGCTTTCCTAGTGGTGAAGCGACGTTATTCCTCCTTCTAT
Source organism: Oesophagostomum dentatum (assembly GCA_000797555.1). Taxonomy (NCBI): domain Eukaryota; kingdom Metazoa; phylum Nematoda; class Chromadorea; order Rhabditida; family Strongylidae; genus Oesophagostomum; species Oesophagostomum dentatum. The sequence goes on along the minus strand of KN551109.1, from coordinate 22,942 downwards.
TTCCTAGGTGCTCCTTGACTCTTACGCTCATTGCCCTGCCTGTCTCTCCAATGTAAGTTGCATTGCAGTCCATGCATTCAAGCTGATAGACAACGCCCGTTTTCGCGCAATCCCCGATCTTGCCATATGGGCACACGATGCACTGCTCTGATATGCATTCTGTATCGTACAGTCTATTGCGCACAAGTTGTTTTTTTAGAATTATCGTTGGGGATGTTTACCAGTGTAACGTCGTTCTGTAGTTGTGCTCTGTGAGTGCACTGTTTTATGGCCGTACTTATTTGATCGGAGATGAATGGCATGCAGAACTGGGATTCATGAAACTTTCGGCAACCCAAAACTATAGTTTTGGCTAGCAACAAATGATTTAGAATGGAGCATTGATTTTCAAGGTTTGCTTATCAGGTAAAAACAATAACTCATTACGCAGTCAATATTTATTCCAGTCATTCTCAGTGAAGGCAAACCGAAAATTTGGTTAGCCGAATAAAACTTTCATGAATCCCAGCCCAGAATGGAATTTTATTTTCGCGTGAGTTTCGGTTGCGCGTGGTTATCGATGAAGGTGGTATTCGCCGGCGATGAACTACAGGATAACCATTACTTTGTGCTATTTGAGAGGCCAGTCTTCGAGACTCGAGTCTTTCAGAAACAAACCTGTATTGGTCGGTATCGATCGATATCGGTCGATTTCGTTGTTTCTGAGAACTCTGACCTTCAAGATGGCAACCTTGCTGGCTACCATCTTTACAATAACGTATAGCGACAAATCTTCGCGGACTTCGTTTCAATGTTTCCTTTTTTAAACCTCATTATTTGTGAGATATATATATATACCGATCTGCTGTGCCATTCTTAGGCAGAATGAAAATTGACAACCCAGGTTTTTTTTACATTTTCTATACCGTCCTGAAGATTCACGAATTTCACGATGACGAGCCTAACTAAATGTCAGTTGATAGGTACGGAACTGGACCCATTATCAGCGGCGTTGGCGGCCTTACCGGTCGTAATGCGTGATTTAAAAAATCATTTCCAGGTGTAAACTAAATCCTCCGTCTATCTTCGTAGACTATTGTACTTTTTTTCGAGTACGTGATTCAAAATAAGGAGCGATTCCCTAGTAGAGTTTGTCAACATAGTCGCGCTGTACCTAAAATGAGCAAATTGCAAGCGTTACCCGAATTTCTAAACTCTCACGCTGAGAGCGTTCAAACTTTCGAATTAAGCAGGTCGAGCGTTATGACTTTAGTCGAAAAACGTCTTGAGTAAAGGGTTTTCAAGTGGTTTTGCAAATATTTCCTCAGCTGCGCAATGCGTTTTGATGAGATTTCTCGATAGTATTGCTGTGAGGATATTAGTAGTACCAGTGCTCTTTCATGTGAATAGATGGATTACTTGGGTTAACGCTTTGAGCTACTGTAAACGTAAACATCCATGTATTGCTATTGCTCGATGCGACCTAAGAGTATTAAACGTTCTGTTAACTCCATGGAAGTACAGTTTACACAAAACAAAAAATATGAAAAACGCACTAGAAGTATAAACGTTTGCAGTCCCACCAGACACCATTGCTGGAGATCGTTCAGTGCTGCCCAGTATTCCGATGATACAATAGCAACTGGGATGAGAACCTGAACAATAATTTCTGCATTACATACGTATATTACATTACTATTGATTCATTTTGCGCATCTTGCATTTTGGGCCTAGCCGGAAGCAATTAACGGGGCCTCGATGACCTCGAATAAGTGGACCGAGAGCGTTCTAGTGCAAAAAATAGCGGTAAAAGCTTTGCACTTATCTCAATGATAATAGAGTGGGACGGCTTTGAGAATTCCCGTGAAACTTTGGAAACTCAAAACAAATCCATAACTCTCAAATAAGTGAAGTTTTTTNNCCTCTTACTACCGGGCACATTATGGTGCATCTGTAAGAGGGTTTTGTGTAGGAGGGTTTTGGCGGATATCTAGGGTAGAACTGAGTCAATGAGACAGATATGTACCGAGAAACGGCTGAGAAACCAAGCACACGAGTTTCTTTCAGAACTTTTATCTCAGGAACTCAACAGCAACAATTATGACTCGGACAAACGGGTCACAACTTCTAAGAACAGTAGAAACCTTGAGATCAGCGGGACTTTTTCCTACTTGGCCACCTAGGCAGAATCTCTTGGTCAGGGAGAGGTTCGCCTCTCTTCTGAACGGCTCGTTCTCCCTTCTCTTGCTCTCTTGGCAAGTCTAACCTGCGCTCCCCCTCTCTTTGACCCTTTTATAGCTTGCCTAGGGCCCGGTGGATGGTGCCTCCTGCCAACCCGCCAGGTCAGTGGATAGATCGGGTAGATCACATAGATCCCGTGACACATCTGTTTTCATCTGGCTTCATACTTTTAGACTAATAAATACACCGGAACGTACACAGCCGAATAATCATTGTGGATCGCTCAGCGTAAGTGCAAATTCCAGTCAGAATGGCACAACAGGTTACATCAATTTTAATGGGTTAGCCTGTTCGCGACGATACGGCTTAGATTCGAGCCACGCCTTTTGGCCATGCGGAAATGCGGATTTCAACCGCGACGGGCACCCGAATGACTGGCCCAACCCCAGTTCTTCATTTCTTGGGAAGTTCTTTATTCTGTTTTGTTTATTTCCTAAAAACACATGTAGGATAAAGGAAGCATAAGAAAAGTTTCGCTGTTGTTCGATCAAGCTTCTTGTTCTCGTTCCTGAGGTATCCTGTAATTCTACTCCAGAAGCCGGTGAAATTCGCGGAACGTCATTAGTACAGGAAATAGGACCAAAAATAGCTACTAGCTGGTAGACGTGATAATATGCAGAAATTCTGCAAGAGCAGAGCCTGAGGTACATGACCTCCCTCCCTCCCCTCCGAAGAAAATTTTCGAAATGACAGCTGGAGGCTCTTAAAAAGTAAACTATATATAAAACGGACCGGCAAGAGTCAAACCTGATCTTTAGATTCGAATAGAGCAAGTATGAGCAGACTGGAATATTTTTAAGGAGAAAAGGTCGCAGTCCATATTCTAGTGAAAACTGCGTAAAATCTACGAATTTACAGGTTTTCTGGTAAGCCAATCTACCGCTGCTGGATGATTGGCGTTTCAGGAAGACCGTAATTTTTACGGGCAGCGCTACTACATGGGATGGCCCGACAAAAAGAAATCACGACGTAGTTGAACTGGCATCGGCGAATTTCAAACTGGACAACATTTTTGAATAACAGATGTGGGCATGATCTTTCTTATCTACATAGTGACTGATTACCTTCACAAATGTTGCACAGGTGCATGGGAAGTGCCTGAAATCTTTGGAATATATTGCCTGTTCACTAGCTACAGTTCCAAAATACTAACTGGCATGAAGCCTAGAAATTCAGAAACTAAAGTCATTCCATACAGAAGTTACAGCAAAACACAAAATGTCAGGCCATTACCGCAGCGAGAATCTTTGGAAAGGAGATTTACTGAATTCTAGAAGCTGAGTTTAGTTGTGTAAATCAAATAAGCACTTGAATTTTCGTATCAGAGTCCGTAAAGCCTGCTGAAATAGGCTACTGGTACAAGTCCTGCAATATCACTAATGTGTGTCAACCACTGCTTGCTGCAGTAACAGCACATGCCGTTTTATCCGCTCTTATGAAAACGAATAAACAAATTTTCGGAGTAGCATCTGAACCATTAATGCTTTCCTATTCAGTCACGGTACGATAAAGTTAACTTCTTCGTTAAGCAAGTCATCGAGCATCAGAAAAAATCAGTTAAGTTGTTATGACCACCTTCTCATGCCAATTTTTAACCACTGTTTGTCCCCTCCTCTTCCTCACAATGAACACAAATAAGGTCAGTTTTATTAATTTTTTTGTACTAGGACTCACGCATAGAGCTTGTGCGAGGAGAATGAACGACCAAGGGCGGCTGTGCTCGTAGTCTAACGGACGACATGAAGCGACAATTCTTTCTATGAGGATTGCAACAGCACACGGAGAGGCATAAATGTAGAAAATATCTGAAGCAGCATAACAGTTAATCTTCTCAGGTAGTTTAATTAGAACTAAGCAAACCTTCAAAACGATGCATGTATTGAACAGATACACCGTCTGGAACCCCTAGCAGATTAAGAGTCAAAATAGACAGTGAGAAGAAATCACACAAGCCATAGCTGATCACGAATGAAGCCAAAAGAATGCTAGACAACATCTTCTCATCAAGCGTTTTCATAGCATTCGTGTAATTTGTTCTGGCAGAAAATCAATAAAGTATTCTTACCTGAAGAAGGGATGAAAACAGTCCCTTTTCACAATTATGTACACTCCGAGAAGAATAAATGTGATGACTATAAACGCATAAACGATACATGTCGCTATGTCAAAGGGTATTTCCAGCCACTCGCAGATCATTAATATGCTTTTCCGATTATTCTAGTACTGCAATTTACAGTATATCTTAAAACACGCATATATGTGAAAGGAACGGCTTCAGTAAAAAAGCATATTTCGGCACGCAGACACGAAACAAAATGAACTGAAGATAACAGCATAAGCTACTACTGTGCAGAAACAAATATTTGAAGTACCGCGACTAAATGAATGGTGTTGTCTCCTCTAACCTGGTACAGTTGCACAAAACCGGAACATGCGAGGCAGGGCATTCATTCCCCTCCCATTTCTACGTCACGCCGTGATAGACGTCGCGTGTGCCTATTTTGTGCAACTACACATTACTGGAGGTGACAATCCAACTTTGCTGATACTGTCTGGAACGTATGAAAATAATTCTTTAGTAAATACTCGCAGGCTGACAGCTTTCTCCAGTAAATGTTTATTTTGAAGTATCCTAGCATGATAAATTATGTCCTGTTTGTAGGACTTCTGAAAGGTGGGGTTTTACGCGTGGCTAATAACAGTACATACTCGGCCGTATGCATGATTCACATTGTAATTGGAGAAAAATAGGTTGGGTGAACTCACGCATGCTAATTTCACTTGTGAGTTGCCGAGTCTCCGACGTATCATTCATCTTTGCAGATGTGAGCTGAACGGCATTATTAGCTGAACCGTGCGACTGCGGAACTACTGCTGGTGGACAGATTTCCCCCCCCCCCACCATATTCGGCGGGGCACGGATTTCCATACCTTTGAGATTTACCTCGTTCTCCTGTGAAGCCGCGGTGGTAGGGGAAATGAGACATTGGGGGAAATCTCAACCTAGTTTTGTGAATGATGCACACGGCCCACTTTGACCTCAAGTTGGCAGACGGGACCTAGTACATGGTCTATTGCCCAGATGGGGTCACGTTAGAAATCGTGCATACCATGTGTTTATGAGTATTCCATGGGGTTAGTTGCGTTGCGTTATGTGCTTCATGGCAAACCCGAGGTCAGCCGTGTGTACTATATCGTCTCTGCAGTAGAACGCGAAATTCTACGAAAGAAGTATTTCTCTTCTGTATTTGAATAAGGAAAGTACGTATTCCTCAAGCTGACTTATGCAAAAGAACGTAGGTGAAAGAGGTGAAAATTGTGACCTCAGAAGAATGAACAAAGTCAAATAATGGTCTGGAACATGTGATATGAAAAATGAAGCGCTCCGGGTTGCTACATACGTAATAACCCCTTCATCCTAACAAATTAGCTTTAGAGCCTAGATTTCTAAAACGTTTATTATATTCACAGCTCAGATTGCAAGGTTTATTATGCCCCAGGGATTTCGTCGCAGCTTCATTAATAAACGTAGGTTGAGGGTAATTATTTATGAACTACTGCGCATACAAAAACACATGTGGTCTGCAGAGAGATTACAGATTACAGATTGCAGTTTATATCCAGGATAATTCCGCACCCAAGTGAAATAATGAATCGTCTCTAGCCCTCATCAACTCTCAGAACGAAGTTCGGTAAGATGATCTGTTTATCCTGAAATCTTCTGAAGTGGTCTTCATAGGAACCGTAGATTTAAATTCTAAACCATATTTTCACTATGTAAAAGCTAAGACGCCAGTATATCTGTCATTGTATACGTGGCCGACGTTCAGCTGAAGATGTGTATTAATCTATAGGCAAGATGCAACAAAGTCACAGGAACTCACGACCACCTTGTAACTTCATAGACCAGCGATAATCGATCAATAAGTCAATAGGAAATCCGATCATAGAAAGGTGTGACATTAATATATTGACTGATCATTGGTTAATCGCAGTCAGTAATCGATCAAAAAACCGATTAGATTAAAAAGTGCAAAACAGCAATGCAGTTATTTCTCAGCCGAAGACAGCAAGTAATCTACAAATTGACCACATGGCGCTACTGTAATGCGTTTTGAAAATATGAAACTTTCATTACATACGTATTCATTTATAAACTGCGTTCACTGGGGTTTTATTTTGACTGTAAAAATTATTATAAAGTCTCCTCTAAGTTGGAAACACCAGGAGAATTTCAAAAAAAAACCATAGATGAGTAAGACATGGGCTGGCTTCTTGACGCAATGAGTCTTGAGGTAATATTATTTGAGGAATACAAACAAAGTATTTAGAAGTATCACTGATATCAGAATCATCCTCCATAGTGAAAACTGGGTGTCCTATGGACATGAAACGCACTTCGCAATGCAAAGTAAAATATCATTGAAAAAGTACGAAGCGATATGTGCCATTGAAATAAATGTCTAGTCAACTCCTCCAATAGTCCAGTGTGATCACTCGTAAAGGGCCTTTCTCTTTCGTAGTTTTGCCATAAAATCACTGGCATTGTTTGACTAACACTTTGCAGATCCTGCCTATCTCATTTAACTCTTGCATCGAAAGTGGAAGCTTGTGACTAGTGCAGAGAAGAACTCGGATAGGAATATTTGCCGACCTTTCCGAAGCATATCGTTGCCCACATGCGTTAAACTCTAAGAATACTACCGTGGTAAGTACGCCATGATAAAGTGTGATAACCAATTCCTAGGTTAAACCTAGTGATACCTTTCGAGAAGTGTGGTATTTCGGGCTCAACATATACGAATTTTGGAAAGACCTAGGAATGTGAAGGAATTTTCAGCTTATGGTGAAAGCGAATATAAAGTGAAGCCATGCACGTTCAGCTAAGAGATCCTCCATTATTGCGAAATTCAAGATTAAGATGTACAAGGGATAAGCTGTCTGAAAGCAAAACAAAAGTTTCCCCAATCTTGTTCCAATTCGTGCAGGAGTCGCAAAGTAAGGCGGTCTGATCTGTCTGAAAGGAAAACAAAAGTTTTGCAACCTTCAACTTCAGCAAAATAGGGCAGTCTGATTTCCTCATAACATTTTTAAAAACTTATCTTTGTTAACGGTAAAGAGATCAGGACCAATAAAAAACATGTTCGAGACATCTATGAATGCATATCTAGCGTCCTTTAGTATTCTTGCATGAGACATAGAATTAGCATAGTACATGATTAATATCGCCTTGAATGTGGACTACGGCATATAGTATACGCGCCCCTGTTCAAGTGCAATCGCAACACTGACCATTTTCTACTCAAAGTGCGCATATGTGGTGCTAGGAATCAAGAATAAATTACCTCATGCAGCACCATATTTAACAAATCTGTTATATTGTCACACGGCTACAATCCCTGACGTATGTGTCATAGATAGCTTGGTGCTCGTGGTTTTGCCGAATTTTTGTCTGCAGAACGGTTCTATTGTAAGCGGAGCTTCACAAAAAAATGGTTTCGTTTTTGGAGAGTCACCTTATTTTATTTTTTTACTTTATTTCATGCACTTTGATGCGTTAACACAACACAATGATAACAACGCGCTACAGTACTGCTTCAGGACGAAGAGGAAGTGAACACTGAATTGCAAGCTCCCACGTGATATAGCTCTTACAGATGATCAAAAGTATAAGGCATGAGAAAGAAACGATCTTTTTGTCACAGTGGTTACACGAAGGGAATGCATTAAAATGAGCAACCCCTGTCTCAATCCAATCATAGCTCATACATGAAACTGGCAACTCTATCTCTCCATCATTCTCCCCCCCCCCCCCCCTCTCCCCTTTGTAGGAGCGCAGATAAAAGTTCATATAATTTAGATAGAGCAAGCTAATGAACTAGGGCCATAAATGAAAGCTTAAAGCAGTACCCACAGAAAAAAATGAATTTTTATGTCACGGTTTCTGATGCTAATTGATTTGATTTTTGCATTTTTAGGATCTCTTCCATCACATCTCTCCAAAATTATAAAAGAGCCGAAAATTTGCATATCACCAAGAAAATGACGAAAACGTGTTATCCAAGTCAGAAAAAAATGAACGAGTTGTACCGTCAGCAGAAGGAGCACTAAAATGTGGAAATGCCAAAAAACGGACTACGAGAAGATTATAGTTGTAAACACAATCCTCAGTTATCCGGAACACAGTGAAACTGTCTAGTTGAAATTTTGATGCCAGAGATCCTAACGAGTATAAACTTCTTGAAGCGAGTTTACACAAATAGCACAGACTCATGAGTTCTGTGTCGAGAAAAAGGATAGCAGAACCATAGACATGAGTTGTAGCAGTCTATGGAGAACAAGCATGAAGCCTAATTGTCTATGTTCGATTGTCGTGTACCAGTTCACCTAGAAGGTAAATCTAAAATCCTACTGAAATTACATATGTCAATCCCTGCGTTCACTCCTTGCTGGTCGGCTGTTCCATAGTATTTGTAAGAAGATTTTCGCCAGGGCATCCTCTGAAAGCTTGGGAAGTTGCTCGCTAAGTCTGAGCTTACGTACGGCCCCCGTCAGAATCATAAAACTCCCTATGGCCCGTAGCGAATATGCAATGCTGAGATGAGTGTCTCACCTCCTTCCACAAATGGTTGTTGCTACTGTCACCGCTGTATACTATGCAAGCAGATAGACACAAAAGCTCACAATCAACCTTCTCTTTACCTTCTTCCTCATGAGAAACTGCAGACGAACAACTTTTTGGCGCCAAACTGCTGGAAAGCTGGCGACATTTCCTTTGTCACCATCACTGCAGATTATTTCGAAGTTTGGTAGGATAAGCTTAGATAAAAAGAATTGGCCCTTCTTTATCTCCTCAGGTGGAAGTCGCAAGTACTTAACGTTTTTGATGGGTTTCCGGTGCGGAAAACAACAGGGCTTAGAACAGCCGTTTTTACCAATTTTGGTAGGAGAATTTTAAAAGGTCCCAGTATGCACGATCAGTAACTATAATGCAGTTGCAACATTGTCACTCAGCTTGGATAACGCCATAAAACTTCTGCAGGCTTGATAAGAACCGTAACAAGTTATTCCCAAAAAAAACGAAAAGTTCATATCCTTTTAGCCGGTATTGTATGAGCAGAATATTTAACGTCACCTGCCTATAAGCAACTTTATAAACTGTTTGTGTGTACGTAACTAACCCGGAATTATACACTAAATAAAAGAAATATGACAAAGAACTGCCTTGAAGAACATCTTATGCACAAAGCTTCACTCCGTAAAATTTACTTTTCACATGAGCTAATATAGATACTAATATAGTCTACTAAGCAGATAAGACTCAAACCATTTAAGAAGATTAGTTATTATGCCACAACTCTCTAGCTCAACTAACAGTATGTAATAACATATTTTGTCGAATGGTTTTTTAATGGTTGCAATAAATGATGTCGATAAACTTCCCAGAACAAAGCTCTTTAGTCCATAAGTTGGCGGAATAAATTAACTATGCTAGTGTTGATCGATTGTAACCAGCGACACATACTATCTTCCTAGATAAAGTTGTTTTAAAAATAGGCTACCATCGGCGTGTATTATAGGATTAAGATGATTTTGTCATTAAAACTGGTGATAGTTGTTGCTCAACTCAAACTTAGGTGCGACAGGAACAGAAGCTGGAAACATAATAGTAAAAATTAAAAGAAATGAAAAAGCTGCCTTCAGCTGTAAACTTCCATCTCAACCGCAGGATATATGCAGTAAAGTAAAATGAACAGTCTGCTACGCTGCTACTGCAAATAGGCTTAAATAGGTGCAAAAATTAAGCCATAACATAAAATGGAAAAAACTACTCTAAGCAACCTCCTGCAACACCGTATCTGTGGATATGAGTCTTCAGAGCTGAGTCACAGTAAGGAAGATGATGATCATAAATCTGCGACATTTAAGCTCCAATAAATTAAGGCTTTGGTGAGGTGGGAAGAGGAAATACACCTTGTCCTTTGAACTGTGAACATTCACAGTACTTTTACGGCGAAGAGGCTTATGAATTTCATTTGCCTAATTGCACCAAACTCATTCCCACGCTATACCACGTATCAGTACCACGATACTGTAGCGCGATGGCCGAGTGGTTAAGGCGTTGGACTTAAGTTCCAATGGACGCAAGTCCTCGTGGGTTCGAACCCCACTCGCGCTAGTAATTTTGCAGTGCCCTATATTCTCTTATATAAGCATTGTTTTAGAGTTTACGTAGCAAAATTTAGGCCTTTGACGGTTAGTTTGGCAGCTTTTTCGAGCATTATTTTATTAGTTTAAATAGGATGTTCCAAAACGTTGCCCCGAACCAGGATCGAACTGGTGACCTTTAGATCTTCAGTCTAACGCTCTCCCAACTGAGCTATCGAGGCATGGTGCTGGGTTCCTAGCAAATTGCCTATCAGTTTCACGTGATTTGCATTATGACGCTAGCACACATTATTGAAATGATATCGATAAACGAACAAAATGGAAAGTGATGAAGTGTGAAGTACTAAAACAGCTGCGCACACTACTCTATGTTTAATGAAATAAAAATCATACTAACATCTACGATCTTTGAAAAAAGCCGTTCAGACATTTCTATACCTCATTAAGCCCTTTTGAAGCCTAGCTAGCGCCTACGATAACAAATACGTGTAACAGTGTTGTTGATTCGGCATGTTTTCACAAAAACTTTATAAATATTCAATTGAGAAGAAGTCGTTTATCCAATTTTTCTTCAAGGCATCCTTTATTGCCTTGCAACGTGGCTGCGAAATCAAGTCATTAACTCCTGATAAACAATGATTGACGTTTGCTGGAGCTTTTTTTCTGCAGGAGTTTAACGTTTGCTTCCCGACACGAATGAACGCAGAACTCTGAAATCTTAAAATAATTTATTGGCTTTCAATCTTCTTTCGAAAAACTTGTATACAGTGTGGGAATCAATATGATTTTTTAAGCATGCCAGTATACTATACTTTCATTCGCACACATATGATGGACCAAAACAAAGAATCTGCTGTCCTCGATTTTTAGGTGGCTCACGATTCACCTGCATCGGGTCTCACCTTATATGATAGTACCTTAACGTGCAGTTGTTTGACCAGGTTTACCTCGTGAAAAGTCTAGGAGTCGTCGAATATGTTGAAGTTTTCTAGATTCAAAGGACTGGCTAGTATCTTGATTGTTGTTGAGTTCTATTCCGAATTCGGTATAATTTAACTGGAACGGCTTTTTCTTTGAACGCAGGCTTTATTTCTATAGTACACGATTAAGCTGTAAAAACTTATATAGCTTTACATATATACCTACCACATACAAAGTAGTCCAACGTAAGAGGTCAATACCGCTGCCCTTAAAAATCTCGCATACATCTCAATTGTTCGATGTTTATCTCTTCTCTGAACACCCATTAAATAGCCATTAGAAGTCTCCGACATGGGGTGAATAAAGAATTGAATTTAAAAAAAACTACCATATTGGAATATCTTTCGAGAAAGAGTTTTTCTCAACTTTTAAGATGTATTATAGAGAATTATCTTTGCCTTGTCTGCATCTTTATTTGAAATGTGAAATCTACTTAGATTCGATGGAGTACGGTTTGAAAAAAAAGAAGAAATATGTGTGAAAATTTGAAGACGACACAATACAAATTTTTAAAATTAAAAAAATTAAGTTTAAAAAAATTTAAAAAGACCTGAACTAAAACCGTTCTTTACTCGCTTGCAGGCTTCATAGAAAAAAAAATTGCCCGTAGTTTCCACTCGCTGAAAACATATTGTGTGCTTAAAGAACTTTGACGCAAGTTAGGTATGTATAAGTTAAGTCTTCTCTGGGGTGAGGTTCTAAAAGACACTCATCTGCGTCTCAGCTCAGGAATGTAATGAACTAAGTCTCTTACATGACCAAATACTGGATTACTTTGAATTCATAATATTTCGAAAAAAAACTTTCTTTTTAGTTCTTTTTACCTCGCTATTAAAGCTTTTGCGTCTAGGCCCTTTAACTGCTGGAAATTTTAAAACAAAGCAGATAATGAGACCTAATAATTAGCTTTCATGCAAAAGCGCTTTGAATAAGTTCTAGACATGCATGTTCTTCATTTCGCATTAAAAAATGTTAGAAAATACGGGAAGAACCTTGAGGAAGCGCACAAATACAAAGAGTCCAGATATAGAGTCTGCGACACGGACATGACAGATGGAAGATGCATGAGTGCAGCACTTTGAAATGAAGAAGTACTATATATCTCTGAACTGATAATCTGCCAGAATGCAGAACATATGATCGAGAAATTAGCACTATAACACCAGCTAAAATACGGAAATATGCCTGTTTTATTCTAGTTTGTCACTGTTCAAGCTGTGGTACGGGTGGCCAGTTACAGCTACCGGCTACACAGCTGGTGGCAGTAGAAAAGAATTAGTACATCTTTTGCATTGTTATTAGTCCCATCCATGGCAGCTGAAATAACACTCTCTTATTTTCTTTCGATTGACGCATACAGCTAAATAAATAAATGGGTAAATGAAAAGTCTCGATCTAATGCATAGCGTCATCACAACAGTAGAATCACATTCGATGGCTCTGAAATATCTTGATTAAGTCCCATGTGGCTAACGATTACGCGGTAGCTGCTGCGAGTCGAGGAGAAAAAAAACTAGGAAGGTAGCAAAGGTAAACGAAGCAATGAGGCTAGGTACTGTAAGTTGAGCGCTACCAAGGCGTTAAAGCGTAGATTTCTCAAAAACATTTCGAGTTCCACTCTACAAAAAGGACATAGCAGAACACTACCACGAAAATTAGAGACTAGCCGGGCATTCAGTTCCCTTTGAAAACAGTTTTTATGCGTAAGATGAAGCAAATGTTTTTGAATGTAATCTGACAACACATACACAGACGCCAATTAGCAACATTTGATGGTGCTGCTTCCGAAAGAAAGTGTGCTTTAGCACGAATCAGAAAAACCCACACGTGTAGCGAATCTATTAGATCGTTGCAAAAGTCTTTGGAAACGTAGAAATTTTCCAAGATTTACTATTCTACTACATCGAAAGTTATTGCGCCGAGTATGGCTATCAACAATGCCCACTCGTGACTGGAAGTCGCGCAGTCTTGTGTAGTACGGTAGTCATCCGCGAGAGGTCTGCGGGGCATCTGTAGGGCAGCCGCGAATGGACAGTTTTGGCCGGTAGCCAAGTAGGTCGATCGATGACAACCAGCTGATTGCTAGCGATTTCGCCTGTCCCTATTACGCAAGACTGCATGACTTCCTATCACGAATTGAGACAGAGGGCACTAGATTTGTCTACGGCTCAGAAAATGAACTTTTCGCTGTTTTACAAGGCGCTTTCAATCTGAAATATTCAAATTAAAGTAAGGTTTAGATTTCGTCTGCATAGCGCGGAAAACATTGTATGTTGGTGGCTGCTTTCCACTTGAAAGTTTTGTGCGTAAGTGCGTCTGGCGCGCGGTTTCAGCCCAATAGAACACCAGCTAATAGAAGATCTTATTGTATCAGGTCACAGACGCAGTCCGGGGAATAGCTCTCACCAGTTTTCAGGCAGTACCTGCTACTAGGTACGAAGTACCAGAAGAGTCGAAGACGTGATAACAGTAACCAGCCTCACTCATTCTAGCCGTCATTCTAGCTCTTTTATAATGCCGCACAGTGTAAACAGCAACACGTAGCAATCACTATCATTCAGACGCCAAGTTACCATACTAGTACCATACATCAACAGCAATCTTAGAGCATAACTTTTTTTGAAGCCGATATTGTGAGAGAGTGAGTATTGCGGCACCTCTTGGCGGATACAAGCGCTATCATTTTTTTTGCGTAGCATAAGACACCAGGTTTCGTATGAGGAAGGATTGGTGGTTCAATTTGCTGTCACTTACTCAAAATGCCGAAATGAAAACAAAACTTGTATTTGCATATGGTCTCTATTGATGAAAGTCGTTCAAAAAATTAAAGTGACGTTTTTGAGATTTCCCGATTTCGCGGAAGAGAGCCACAGTGAGCCTATGAAAGCAGCATGATATGATTATAAAACTGAGCTTTAGTAGATGATGAAGAGCACTACAACATCTGCAAAAATACCGTTAATCTTGCTGGATAGCCCTTCCACTTATTCCCACTTCTGCAGGTCACCAGCGGACGATGGTCCGCGTCTCAATTATTATTTATTGATTGTGCAACTTTGAACCCAGTGACCAGTTTCGTTGCACCAAGCTTCGTATTTTGGTCAGTAATGGACCGGACCAGTGGGAAGAGAAAACGGTTGTTTTTGTAGAGAAAGAATCTATCAGATTTGTCTGAAATCTTTTCCGGACGCAGATGAAGTCCTGGTCAGCTTCGATCTATACAGAACCGTCGCCGGGCGTGGAAAAGAGGATACCGCTGTCGCCACCAATCGGAAAGAAAAGCGAAATTTCACAGTTGTGTTTTGCATAACTGTGAACTGTCAGAAATTCCCATCTTTTGTAGTTTTTAAGCGTAAAACGATGCCAAAGAGTCGTTTTCCGCCAGGGTCATAATAATCGACCGATATAACTGGACTACATCCCGCATCGGACTATAAACCGTGGGCTATCGTACGGCACTTAGGGTGACTCAATATTTGTCAAAAATTCGCTTCTATCGCACGTTTTAATTTTCTTTTTGCCTTGACGGTTCCAGTGCTGACGAGGTATTTGTGATTGGGGAGGGAGGGGGGGGAGGGTGTGTAGGT